>PVIR01002613.1:0-100370 GCA_004026965.1 Petromus typicus
CTATCCAACAGAAAGACACGCTGGTAAGAATGTTACAGAGCGCCCTCATCCACCTTCCTCACCAGTCTAGTCCTGTGCAACTTCTGGGTCTTCCTGGAACCAAAAGGACCATGAAAGGTGAATCTTCTGAGTTCATTCAGGACACTGAGGCAGCCACAACAGGGGAGCCAAAGAAAGACACTCCTGAGAGAGGACTCCAGCGCTGCTGCGGGGGTGGGAGGATGCTGGGGTGCAGGTGAAGGGAGAGGCAGGATCCTGAGAGGGTTCATGCCATGTGTCTTTTCCTGAAATGCATTTTCTTTCTTTCTTTTTTTTTTTTTTTTGAGACAGGGTCTTGCTTTGTAATTCAGGCTGGCCCTGAGCTCAGCCTAAAACTCATATCACAGCAATCCTCCTGCCTCTGCCTCTGCCTCCCGAGTGCTGTGATTACAGGCGTGAGCCACCATGCCCAGCACTGTGGTATGTGGTACTGATTGCTGCTGGGGTGAGTCTCCACACCCAGTATTGTATGTGGTTACCAGGGAATCGAACCCCCGGCCCTTGTACTTGCAAGACAGGCACCGGAACCTGAGCTAACTGAGCTAACTCCCCCACCCTGAAATACATTTTCTTTGAAAAATGGAATCATTCAGTGTACCACACCCTGTGCAGCAAGAGACTGTCCACAAAGCATCTTCCACATTTGTAGAATAGACCTGGCAGTGGCTCGGTGGTGCTGCAGCCTGCGCACTGCAGTGTTGTGTCTCCTCTGCCCTCTCTTCCCAGCCCAGTCCCCAAAGACCTATTAACTTGTTGTCTTTCGGGAAGTGCATCTGGATTGCCCGACCTGGGCAACCCTTGGCCTCCACCTCTGCACCAGTTTGATGGTGCTGATCTTGCTCGCTATCACCTCCTGCCCTCACACCTGACTCGCAGGCGCCATCCCGACCCTGAGAGGTGTCCCCTGGCTGCCTTCCCTGCAGGACTTGGTCTCAGCTCCAGGAAGGGGAAGAAGTCACAGGGGTCTCAGCTGGTATGGCACAGCCCCCGCCTGCCCTCCCAGCTGGCCTGGCCCTCTTGAGCCCCCAGGTCCCCAGGCCGCTAGCCCTACTGTCCTGTTTCCATCACAGAGATAGCACTGCCGGACAGAATCTCCCCTGGTGACTCGGCAAGCTGTGCAGAAGCTGAGCCCTGAGGCTGGGACCCCCTCCGTACAGAGCTCCCGGAGCTCCCGGGCCTGCCACGCTGACAGGCCCAGCTGGGCCCAGGGTGAGGGATGGACGAGGGGACGATGAATGGCAGGATGACGCGTGCTGGCCGAGCCGCCCGCTCCTGGCTCCAGCCTAAGCCTTGGCATGCCAGTGGGATTTGCGGGGATGTGGTCTGGACCGTGTCACCATATGGATCCCATAAATTAAAGTATTCCAGGAAACAGCAGTGAATTTATGCGTCTCTGCCTAGGGGCCGGCGGAGCCTGTGGTTGCCCAAGGAACTTGGCGATGCAGGGCTTGGGTTTATAGCACTAATCTTTTAAAAAAAAGACTGGATCAACATAAGCTGGCTTTTGACAGCTGCGCCGACCCTGCTGCTCTCTCATAACCACCAAGAAGACGGTCACCACCCCCAGGCCTGGCCTCATGGCTAGAATGGGGTGTCCAGCCGCAAACCTGTGCAGGGACTCCGCTGACAGCCTTCCACAGCCACTTCCCTCAGCTACCTGAGCCTCAGTCTCCCCAGCCTCCCAGAAGGGATAGATGCAGGAGAGAACAGGAGGGTGCCAGGCTGCAGTGTCTGTGGGGCAGAGCTTGCTTCTGGAGATGGACAGCGGGCTGAACCATGAGCTGCACATGGATGTCCTGAGCTGTTGGCAGCACTCAGCCTGGGCCTGTGTCAGGGGGCAGGCCACTAACCCCTCAGTGTGGTGTGAGGATGGTTAGCTCACGGTCAATGCTCTACAAGGGCTTTCTGCTGTCTCACAGGGGCACTGAGGTCCATGCTGTCATGGCCTCTGCTCACCTTGACCCCTCCTTGCAGGGACCTAGCAGCCTCCTGAGCCATGTGCACTAGTGGGGATGGCCGGGCTGCTGCTCCCCTGAAATGCTGCCCATCTCTGCACCAGGGACTCTGCCTGCTCCTTGTGCTCAGGGCCCCATCCAGTCCAGCTGGTCCTAACAGGCCCAGACACCACCTGCCAGGGAACTGGGTGAGAGACGTTCTCTGGCTCTCAGTGCTGCTGAGATGACACAGAACCACACCAGGCCCTGGAGACTCTGGGCAAGGGCACTGGAGACTCTGGGCAAGGGCACTGGATGCTGGCTGGGCCCTGGCACCTTGGGGGTCCAGAGCTGGGCTATTGAAGATGAACCTGTAGTCATCCAGTGCACAGTGGCTTCACCAGGGACCTGCTATGGTGCTGGCCTGGCACTGCAGCTTCGGCCAGGGGTGGCCTACCTCACATGTCCACTCTTGTCCTTGCAGGTCACCTCTGCCTCCCTGGAAGTATCGGCCGCGCTCCCCGCTCCTGTCCAGGAGCCTGAGCCGCGGCCGGGGCCTGATGGCCTGCCTAGGGGACCCAGGACAGCGCCAGAGCCGCAGCTAGTGCACAACCAGCAGAGCCACAGTGGTGAAGGACCAGACCTCCCTGGCACAGGTATGCGCCGGTCTTTGCAGGGTGTGGCTGCAGGGCCGGGATCAAGCCACCACACTCAGACTGGTGATCTTGGAGCCAAGTCCTTGTGTTTTTGCAGCTCTGTCTCCCCGAATCTGTTGGGTTTCATTCCTATTCTTCGGAGGTTCCCTCGAGGTCCTGGTCTTCAGGACCCCTTGGGTTCCCTCCCCTACACTGTGTCTAGTGTGGCTCTGACTGCGCATTTGCTGACCACACACCTGCTCTCGCCGTCTACCCACTTTTCTAAATGCTGTCGCAAGTGGCTGGGCCCACGGGTGTCTCAGGGCTTGAGAAATGATGCGCCGTGGCTCTCAGCCGTGCAGAGGAAGCAGGCCGCTCTGGGGGGCTGACCACAGTCCCCACCTGCCTTCTGCCTACACCCTCAGGCACTGGCTCCTCCAAGAACCCTGGCTTTGCTGCTGCCCCGGCCCACAGCTGGTGTGGACTCCCAAGTATCTCCTTTGGGTGCACGGTCTAGGTCAGGGGCTGTCGGGTTCTCGATCACCTGTGGTGGGACATCAGCATGCAATGGACACCCGTCCTTTCATAGCCCCCCTTCTTCAAGCCGAGGCATCCTCAGGTCAGCTCAGGAGGTGGAATTGTCTTTGCCTTTTCCAGTGAGGCCAGTTCAGACCTTGAGGGACGGCTCGTCCCTCCTGAGTCCCTGACCAGTGGTCACTAGGTGGCCAGGAAGGACCTGTTCTTGGGCTGGGTTGTGAACTGTCTCGTCCTGGGGCTGAGGTGTGGGGTGACCTGAGAGTGTGGAGGAGCTGGAGCCATAGGCAGGCCTGGGGTGGGCAGCAGGCTCCTGATTCTCGCCTGCCAGCTGTGCCCTCCTGGCTGAGCCCAGCCTGAGGACAGTTCCCTGTACTCCCTCCAGGAAAGCAGCCCGCGTCAGGACCCCCAAGGTGGCTCAGAAATGTGACAGTGACAAATGGCTTATTACACACCTGCCACTTCTCAGCTGATGGGGCGGTACAGCCTCCAGGCCCAGCTGTGCTCTGCCAGCTGCACGGTGGAGTGGCGGTCACACACGCTGATGCACAGACAGATGCTGACCCGCACACACATGTGCACACACGCACACAGACGTGCACAGCCCCTGCACACATAAGTGTGGCTGCCGCTGTCACGTTAACACACCCTTAGCCACTCAGATAGTCATGTATGTACACAGGTGTGCACACACAGACACATGAGTGTGGTAAACAGAGACACAGCCCCAGGGTTCTCATACCTAAGGTAACACACCACACACTCACATACCATGCATCCAGGTGACACACTTGTGTGCATAGTCCTGCCTCAGCCTTTCACTGCCCTGCTCCTGGCCTGAGCTCTATGTGGGGAAGCTACATGGCCAGCCGCCTCTGACCTGGTCCCCACAGGGTGAGTGTGGGCAGCCATGTGGAGCAGATGCACCTGGAGCCCCAGCTGGGATGCAGCAGTGTGGGCAGAGGATGCGCGCAAGCTCCGGGCTGCTGAGCTTTGCCTACTAAGGCTCCGGGGCAGCCCAGGGCTCATCAGCTGGCTCTGGGGTCACTGTGTCCAGGTTAGTGCCCCCAGGGAAGGCTCCAGGTGCACAGCCAGTCACTTGCTGTGTGGGCAGTGTGACTGGGACACAGTGACTCTAGGATGTCACCTGCTGCTGAGGGAGGCTGGGTCACATCTGTCGGGAACCCCAGGCCGTCTGTCTTCTTCCCATTCTATGAAGGCTACAGTGACCCGTGGGGCTGTCGTCTCCCAACAGGCAAGGCAGGAGCTTTGGACTGATGGGAAGTCACCAGCCAAGGGATAAAGTGCTCAGCTGCTCCCGCTGCAGGAAAGGGATGGTAGAAAGTGATGTCCTGCTGTGGTGATGTCAGTGAAGTCAGATTACACTCGGGTGGCCTTGCCAGCAGCTATGCACAGTTGTGTGGGTTGTGCACTAAACAGCTTGTGTACCATCCTCCTTATTGTCTTTGCGAATATGTTCTGCATGGCCATGGGCTGAGGGGCTGCCATGTTGCCTTGCTGAGTGGTGCACTGGAGTCGTGCCATGTGAGCCTTGGAGGTGCTCTCTGAGCCATGTAGCCACTTCTCAGGTGGGGGTAACGTCCATGCTAAAGGAGGTGTTAGAAGTCAGGTCCACATCTTAGGAGCTTGTCCGTAGCTCCATGGACCCGCAGCCCATGTCCCACCCTGCCCCTTGGTGCCCTGTCCCCTGAGGCTCACACTGTCTGCAGCCCAGCCTGTGCCGCTCAGCTTTGGGCAGCCCTTGGGAGCCCCTGGAGTCACCTCGCCTAGATGCCCCCTCTGCTTGCCTACCAGGGTCTCCCATCTCCCTATCCTCTCCTGCGGTCAGATCCCCAGACACTGCCCCCAGTGACTACACTGTCCACAGGACCAGCCCCCACATGTGTGGACTGTGCCAGCCCTGCACTGAGCTCTGCCTTTCCACTCTTCCCCATCTATGGATTTGTGCTCCTTCTGGGACTGCCTTGTGCCTCAGTTTCCCCGTCTGTAGAACAGGATGATGGAGGGCCCGGCCATGGAGTGGGATCTGGGGCTCTTCTTGAACGTGAACGCCACCCTGGCTATGGTGAGCTCCTACTGACCCTGGCTTCTGCCTCCCCTCTTGGGCCAACAGCCATGGGCGAGGCCGGGACCATGCCTGGAGACTTGGCTCGGCCTTGAGTAGTCCTTGGCAGCCGCCTGGACCTTGGTCGGCTCAGCGGCGCCGACTCTAAGGCGTCAGGCGCGTGGCGTCCCTGCTGCCCAGGCTCCGGCTGGTCACCTCCTCTGGCTCTTTGCTCACATGTGCCCACCAGGCCAGGGAGCACATCTGTCCACTTGGCCTGGCAGCTGTTATCTTCTGCTCAGGGCACCGTGCTGCCCTCGGGCCATGCGGCAGGTACGTCGGGGCTCTGGAGGGCACTGGGTGCTGCCTCAGCTGGCCCCTGGCACCGGGGTCTTTCTGCGCCTGTGTCTGTGAAGTTAAACATGAAATTAAACAGAAGAGCCTACCTTGGGTTATGGGAGACATGGCAGTGCAGTGCTAACTTCAGTGTGGTGCTGAAGGCGTGAGGGAGATCACCTGCCACTGGCAGAGGCTGTCACCTGGAGCCTGAGTTCCTGCGCGCCCAAGGTGGTGACATGGGCACCCCACCAGGGCCCACACTAAGGCTCCGTCCACCGCCTGGGCACCCCTGTCCCTGGCTTGGGCCTGAAGTAAGTTGGCAGCAAGCCTTTGTGAGTCACTGCTGGTGCAACAATGGGCTTTGCTGGCCCACAGAGCAGAGTTCGCTAGCCACTCACTGTGTGCGCACAGTGCCCACCTACGGCCTGCCCGGGGCAGTCCTGCATCAACACTGGGCATCTCTCCAGCTGGGTCTCTGAGCCAGTCAGTTGCCGTGGCCCATATGTCCATCTGTCTTCACCTGTGCTCTGCCAGCCCAATTTACAGTGTTCAAAAGACTCCCTGAGCTCCTACAGTGTGCCAGAGACTTGCTGGGCACCAGGGCACAATAGTGCCCAGACAGACGAGCCCTACCCTGAGCTCTCCTCCAAGAGTAGGGCACGTAGGCCAAAAGGGTGCAGATGAGGGTGTGCTCCAGGGTGGTGGTCAGGGAGCAGCATTAGGCAAGCTCCAGGCTGCAGGAGGAGCAAGTGCAAAGGCCCTGAGACTACCTGCAGCCAGCACACTGGTGGGGAGACCCTTGACCCTCTAGCACTTGCCACATTGCACATAATAGCTGCTCAGCCAGCTTCTGTTGAGTGAATGCAGCTTTTAAGTCATCTACTGCCCAACAGGGTAGAAGTCGAGAGAAAATAAGGTGCCCGGAAGTGCAGGCTGTGTCTGCAGTGTCCTGGCGGAGGCTGATGTCCCAGACAGGTCTTCTTTACTCCATGTGGCCAGGCTAGGCCATGTTTTGTGCAAGGGGATCCTGAAGTCACAGGAAGTATCTGGGGGACACTCAGTCCCCCACGGGCTCTGCCAACCCTAAGACGCTGCTGAAGGACTGCTACCAAAGTCAGCTGGAGTTCATGACGTGGGATGGGGCCACGGACCTTGAAAGTCACCGCTAGATTTGGAGGCTCTGGGGAGGCTGTGAGTATACAGAACCCAGCTCAGAGGAGCATTACTTGGGCACCTACTATATGTACTCGCATGTGCCTGGGAACAGTATTCTCCATTACCTCTGCCTCCTGTGGCCACTGCCACATCCCCGTGGACACAGTGGCCCTGTCTGCTGTCTCTGAACAGGGTCCAGTGGGCTCTCCCTGGGCTAATGGGACTCAACCAGCTCCCAGGAGGCTGTGCGCAGGACCTGCACCTCCAGTCTTGGCTTCCCCCTCCATGTGACCTGCAGCCCCACTGCAGTCTCCTGAGGACCAGGCGGCCACGTCAGGATGCTCCCCAGCTCGGGCCACACCCCCATCATGTCTGCAGTGCTCCACCTGCGAGGAGCCTGCGGCATGTCAGGGCCACTGGGTACAGTGAGTCCCAGGCCCAGCACTCAGGCGCAGACACGTGGCCAGGCTGGACTTGGTGGATGTCACCGTGGGGGATATGGTGGCCCTGCCCAGGACCCAGGCAGGCCAGAGGAGTGCTGGGATGGCTGTTTACTGAGCACCGACTCTACCTGACACACTACCGGCACTTTGCTGGGAACGGCCCCCCAGGCCTCTGTTGTGCCTCCAGGGTTGGCCTGTGACTCCAGTGGCGCCAGACTGCCTGGCATGTGGCCAGCAGGCAGAAGGCTCTGGGTGCAATATGACCTCTGCCCAGTAGGTGGCGCCATTGAGACTAGGCACACCACACACACACCCCCCCCCCCCCAGCCAAGGCTGGGCACCAGGCCAGGCTGGGAGAGTTTCACTGAGACTAGACAGGCTCTGCCCTCCACAGGCACAAGGGCAGGCCGGTGCCACCCTCTGGTGCCCAGTCCCCCTCGGGTTAGCCCATTTGTCCCCAAGTGTACTGAGGTGGAGCAAGCAGCAGAGAGAGCACACTGTAAGCTAGGAGGACTATAGGGAGCGGGCAGCCCAGAGCGGCTGTAGAACCTGCGTGGGGCTGGGAGGAGACCAAGGCCTAGCCTCCACCCTCAGGAAGACCTGTCCTCCTCCCCACAGCTCCCTCCTGTGGCACTCCCCTGAGGTTTCCAGCTCCATATCCCAGAGTGAGCCCCCCGCCCCCCACATTCTGCTCAACGCCGAGACCCACTCACCAGGGCCTGACCCTGGCTCACAGGCATATGCACACACATGTACACACACAGTCCCCGCTCACCCCCGGGGCACCTGATGGCTGGGGCTCCTTGGTCACAGCAGCCTGGGCCACTCCCAAGTGCTCCCATGTCCTGGCCTTTGTCCCGCACTCCGATGCTGGCCTGCTCCCTAGAGCGCCTGTGGTGCTCAGCACACGTCCGACCTGGCCTGGGTGCTCCTTGGGGTCACAGGGTCCTCGGAGTGCAGGGTGACCTTAATGGGGCCATGTTGGGTGATACCTGGGGCCCTTCTGCCACGCTGGGGCCTGCGGGGGCAGGCCGAGAAGCAGGAAGTGGTTCCCATGTGTGGTTGAGGCAGCTGTGCCAGGCAGGCGGGGCTGGAGGGCAGGAGGCCACGGGCCCTGTGTCGCTGGCTGTGGCTCAAGTTTGCTCCTGAAGTTTGTAGCCTGGTTGGTGGGGAGGGGAGAATGCTTCCCACAGCCACTCTCCACGCTTCCCTCCCCTGACCCAGGCCACCAGGGCCACATGGGCAGCTCTTTTGGACCCAGGGGCCCCCAGTGGGCAGTGCTTATGCCCCATGAGTCCTGGGCTGCATAGGGCCAGGCAGGGACCCCAGACTGGTGCCAGGCTGTGCAGGACAGAGGTGGAGAGTCAGGCCCCCCTGTGATCCTGCAAGAGGTCCTGGTCCCACAGAGCACCTGGGACAGTCTCCTGGCCACAATAGTGTGACAGGCCTGGGATATGCCCCCCCCACCCCAGATAGCTTCCTGGCACCATGTGCTGCCTGCAACAGGGCTGGCTGGCTGGCCAGGGCTCAGGCTGCCCCAGTCCTCCTGTCCCAAGTCCCAGAATCCTACTGGGCTCCCATGGAGGAGGAGACTGGGGCTGGCCAACAGCTTGGAACAGATCTGCTTTATAGACCCTGGGGTGCTCTGCTCCCAAGCCACCTGCTGCTTCTGGAAACAAGAGGAAGAGGGCAGAAAGGAGGGGTGCCAGGAGCAGGCAGCTGGCATGGGGGCCTGGCTCTTCTCCTTCCCAGGGCAGGGAGCCACCTGCCTCCATTGTGCCCAGTTCAAAGGCCTTTGTACTGCACTGCATCCCCAGCCCTAGATAGGTCTTACTCTATTGCCCAATCTGGGTTTAAATTGGTGATCCTCCTGACTCAGCCTCCCAGAGTTCTGGCATGACAGGCACGCAGCTCAGGCCATGGCAACAGCCAGCTCCATGGGCAGCATAGGTGGCAGAGGGACCTGTGTCCAGGGCAGGGAGGTGGGAGCAGGCTCTGGCCGGGACCCTCCTTCCTGGGCTCCACTGCAGATTGTGGCTTTGCCTAATGGGAAGGCATGTGCTGCGGGGCTGTGGGCAGGTGCCGCGGGGAGTGAAAGCACTGTCCCTGGCGGCATTTGGGGAGAGCGAGACGCCTGCTGGGTGTTGGTAGAGGAATGGCGGTCAGAGGAACCAGTCCTTTCTGCATCTTGGACTCCACGTCCACCTCCTGGTCACACTCCTGGCCAGTGCAGTGAGAGAGACCACAGCAGTGACCTTAGGTGATGCCTGCTGAACACCCAGTTTCCCTCCCCCCGCTGAGGGGTCACTCTGGAGCTGGCTGACCGGGTGTGAGCCTGGCCCTGGGCCTCTACCCATGTGACCCAAGTGTGGCCTCTCAGGCATTGAGATGGTTGGGGTCACAGTGGTGCTGGCTGATCCTTGCCTTGTGATCTCCGAGTCACAGCCCTGTCAGCGCAAGTGCATGCTCAGAGTCCCCCCAGCCCTGGATCCCGAGCAGGACCTCACTGGGCCCGTAGCCCCAAGTCACCCTAGCCCAGGTACACTTCACTCAGCCTGGCCGTGGCTGGGGCAGTCCTGCTTCAGCCTTTCCTCCTCAGCACTCCCAGGCCAGGCCAGAGTGGCACTTGTCACTGGGCCCACTCACACCACCCTGGACCCTCCCAGCTGGCCCCAGAGGCAGGACAGAGTCTGAGGCCAGGCACACAAGCAGGTCTGGGGCCCTCTCCAGCCTCAGTGTTCTCATCTGTCAAGGGGAGCCTTTTGAGGAACCATGGGGCCAGCTCGTGGGGCCCTTCCCTGTGGGTCTGCTATCGTGGGACCCTGGGCACTGCTTCCAGGTCTCTGGGCCCAGGCCTGCGTGGGCAAGCCTGATGGCCAAGCCTCCTATGCCCTGACAGCAGGTCTGGGCAGAGAGCGTGGCCTGGAGTGTGGGCGCCGGCCCCTCCCTGCCCACCAGGCGTGTGGTCCTGGCTGCAGACACGTGAACAGCCCTGGCACCGTTTTCACAGCCGTGGGAGGCGGCTGTCACTGCGGCGCTGGGGCTGGATGCAAGCCCAGAAGCGGGGGGGAGGGGGGACGTCTCCCTGGGCACCAGGCCCGGCCAAGCCGCAGGTGCCAATGCCCGGGTGTGAGTGGAGGTCCTGCTGGGTGGGGGTGGGGTGGCTGAGCACAGGAAGCTGAGAAAGGCCACAGCTTGGGCCACACAGCTCATGCTGCACCCCCCACACATCGCCCTCCCTGGCGGTGGGTCCTGTCTGGTGTCTGGGCCAGCCCCACTGTTGAGCAGGTCGTACACTGCACGACCTGGACTGGAATCAGATGTCAGGCTGGAGCTGTGTGCGCTCTGCAATGCCCAGGACCTTCCCGTGTCTTGGCTTCTATTTGTGAGTTCCGATCACCTCTGTTGAGTATAGTGTTGGCAGGTGCTGTGCCCATTGGTGGCAGGTGCCAGGGTAGCTGTAGTGTATAGGAGGAGGCTCTTGCTTGGAGGATAGGACATCTGTGTGCGCCTCTGGGTGTCCCTGCACAATGGGTGGGTGCCAGGCCCACAGCCCACTTGCTGAGAATGAGTTCTTCACTCAGAGATTGAGGTTTGCACTTCCGGCGCCTCAGAGGACCTGGGGGAGGAAATGCCCATTGGAAACCTCTTCCAGCTGTGTGACCTCTGGCTGGTCACCAGCCCTCTGTGCCTCCCTTTCCTTGCTGGGAGCAGAGTGGCAACAGTGGACATAGGGTGGGGGCAGATTAAAGACTCAGTCATGGCTTGTGGTGCAGACTGGTGACTAGCTTTGTCCCTGCAATGCTGGGAGGCTGTGGCAGGCTGGGGCTGGCATGTGTTCCCTGACTGTAGGTGGACAGCACAGCAGACAGCACCCACTCCCGAGAGGCTTCCAGAGTCCCCACAGCCCCCCAGCCTCGCCCACACTAGCCCGAGGCCTTGCTGGTACAAGGAAGCCAGACCCTGGCACTCAGCTTTGTCCCGGCCCAGCCCCGTCCCCAGTATCTGCTGGGTGTCTGAGATTGGGAGTGGCAGCTTGTGTCCTGGTGTTGGATGGGACCCTCGCCATTAGTTGTGGGACTGGGGCTTGGCATCCGGCCCAAGAAATCACCACCGTCCCCCTTACCAAAGCAATGGCAGCAGGCCACCAAGGAAGGCCACCCTGCCCGCTGGCCCTCAGCTATCTGTCCCTGCCAGGCTATCTTGGGTGGAACCAGGACAGAAGCCCTGGCCCTCCCACACGGAGGGGCAAAGGGCTGTTTGAGATGCTTTCAGACATTTGTGAGGGGCAGTGACAGGACCGAGGTGACTCGGTTGGGCTTTGGCCAGGGCCCATATGCCGCAGGGTCAGTCCCAGCATGACAGACGTACTATGATACAGACAAGCATGGCTGGCAAAGGCTAACATGGACGTCCTGTGGCCCTGAACCACAGTGCCCTGGCAGTAGGGGTCTTATCCTCAGAGGGTGTATGGCCAGCTGGGTGGGCTGGGATCCTACACCAGAGCACAGCGGTGCTGGAAAGACCAGGAAGGCTTCCTGGACATGGCGCTGGGACCCACAGCAGCCTGATGCACAAGGCCTTGGGGAAAGCAGGAGATGGGCCCAGAGTGGGGACACTCAGGCCCCTGCCAGCCCCTGGGCCACCTGTAGGGGAGGGCGCTGAAGCCACAGAGCCACTGGTCAAGGCAGGTGGGGGAGGTGGGCGCCGCTGTCTGTGGCCCTGCTGCGCTGGGCATGCATGTCTGCCTCACGCATGACCCGTGTCACACTGTAGATGGGTGAGAGACACAGACTGGCTCGAGGTTGCCAGTGGCTGTGTGTGGCGGCGGGGCTGTGCTCTGAGCGTCTGGTGGGTGCCCAGGTGGTCTGCCCAGGCAGAGAGGCCTCCTTGTTTCAGCATCTAACTTGGGGCCACCAGCTGGCCCGTGAGTGCTTGGCAGTGCCAGGGCACTGCATCACACTCCTTGTGCGTCCCAGCCAGTGCTCTCTGTCTGTCCCCACCTCGCCACTGTGACCATGCACGCTGCACACATGTGGTGTCTCTCGACCCGCCTTCAGTTCCGAAAGCATGACTGAATGTGGAGCCACTGTGTCACGCCATTTCTTTAACTTTAATCCAAGCAGGTATGGGTCTTTACAGGTTTCGACTTCCCACTCACCTCATCTCTAAGAAGTGAGCGCTATTGTCCTATTTTACCAACAGGGAAACTGAAGCTGAGGTGTTTTCCCCAGATCTGAGCCTGCAGCTGACCACACCAGTCAGGTGATAATTTGGAGTCACAGTGGGCAGCTCAGCCCGGGCTGGGGACGGTGACTACCTCGCAGGGTAACAGGGCTCTGACCCTAAGCGTGTGTTCAGCCCATGGTCTTCTCAGAGCTGCACTCAGCCTGAGCTGTGCCAGCCATTCCCTGGATGCCCTGGAGGCAGGTCCGGGACGGGATCAGAGGGCCAGTGCGGTCTCCCAGCCACCGGCTCCCTGGCCTTCTGCGGTCACTGACCTGAGCCTGGGTGGCTGGGCCGGCGCATCCATCATGCAGCCCTGTCCTTGGTCGGCAGCTGCTTTGGGAAACACGTTATTTATCTCTGACCGAGACACGGGGCGGGCAGCTTATCGCCTGCTGGCCTCCTGCCCACTGCTCTGCCCCAGCCTTATCTTGGCGCCTGGCCCTTCCTCTGCCCACAGCCGACCACGACGGGGGCAGGGACGGCGCCTGTCATCGCCAGGCCCAGCAACAGGATTGAACCCAGCCATTGTGCTCAGACCTGGGCTCTGGTCCTGAGGACACACACAGAGCCCCAGTGGGCACAGACAGGGAAGGCTGGGAGGTGCCCGGGAAGTGGGCACCTGGGCTCCCTCTGGGCCTGGCACAGTCAGAGCTTCAAGTCCTCGGGTAAGAGCAGGAGCAGGGCAAGTCCCCACCGTTCTGAGCCCCATGCCAGCCTGAGCTTCCCTCCCACACACAGCATCACACGGGTCTTCAGTGCACAGAGTCACATAGCTCCCAACATGCAGACACATGCTCTGCACACATGCACATTTCTGGACACACCCAACACATGTATAACACAATAGACACCAGTCCAAACTGCACGCTGAGGCAGAGCTCCCAGGATACATTGCTGTATCTACCCAAGAGTCCACATTCAGCACCAGCACAGGCCACACAGGCTTCACACACATGCTCAGTACTCAGCACTGCAACAGCCATTGCTCATCACACACAGTAACCATGCACACACAGTACTCATCACACACAGTACTCATTACACAGTACCCATGCACACATAGTGCTCATCGCACACAATACTCATTATACAGTACCCAGGCACACATAGTGCTCATCGCACACAGTACTCATTACACAGTACCCAGGCACACACAGTACTCATCATACACCATACTCATTACACAGTACCCATGCACACACAGTACTCATCACACACTACTCATCACACACAGTACCCATTCACACACAGTACTCATCACACACAGTACCCATGCACACACAGTACTCATCACACACAGTACCCATGCACACAGTACTCATCACACACAGCACCCATTCACACACAGTACTCATCACACACAGTACCCATGCACACACAGTACCCATTCTCATACAGTACTCCTCACACACAGTACCCATGCACACACAGTACTCATCACACACGATACTCATCACACACAGTACCCATGCACACAGTACTTCTTACACACAGTACCCATGCACACACAATACTCATCACACACTCAGTACTCTTCCCACATGGTATTCATCACACAGTACTTACTCGTCACATACACAGTACTCATCAGACACACATGGTACTCATTGCACACACACAGCATTCCTCGTGCAGTCCTCCACCCTATCCATGACTCTCACTTCCCCAGGCTGCCTGGCTGACCACAAATTTCCTCAGAAAGGGACTGATGGCCTCTGCCTACACCCTCGCCCTGAGCTATGGAGGGTCTGTGTGCATCTGCCGCTGGGGTGCTGAGGGTTAGCTGGCACCCACGGGATATGGAAAACCTGGACCCCTCACCAGCAGAGCCCAGGCCCAACTCCCTCCTGGCCTTGGGGCCATCCCTCAGCACACTAGGTCCTGGTTGGTGCCCCCTGCCTATGGGCAGAGCCATCTGTCCCCAGGCTGTCCCACTAGCTGAAGTAGAGCCCTAGGCAGACCTGGCAAGTGGCCTGCCTTGCAGGGACTGCAGGGCTCCATCCACACTACCACTAGGCTGTGGCTGCAGATCACCCCTCACATTCCCTGAGCTTCCCTCTGCCCCTGTAACATGGAACTCAGCCTCCCCACAGTGATGGAGCAGCTGGTGGCTCTGGGCTGCACCTTGGCGCAGTCGCTTTCCTGAGGATAGACTTGCTCTGTCCCCACCTGGCACTCACCTTCCCTTCTGTGCAAGTCGAGGCCATGCAGGTAGTAACTCTGTCCACAGGAAGAGTACAAGCTCATGCCAGGCAGGGGATGGTGCTCTGGATGCCCCCAGCCCTGGCCTTCAGAGCACCAGCTGCCTCATTAAGCTGGGCCACCCGCAGGGACAGCCCTAGTGGTGGGGAACCCAGGACCAGAAGGCCCTCAAGGTGGACTCTTCAGGCAGCCAGGCGCCAACCCTCTGACTTCTGCCTGCAGGCCCGGTGGCAGGGCTTGGCAGGGGGGCAAGTGGAGAGAAGCTCCTGTCGCCTGCCTGGACACTTCCCCAGCTGGAAGATAAGCCCTTTCTCACCACAGAGGGCTTGAACTGCTGCCCCTGTTCCTCCCACATAATGTTGCCCCAGGGCAGGTGTTTGGGCAGTGCCCCAGGGGCTGTATATGGGGCAGAGAGGAAGGCGTGGTGGGTCCTGTGTCCTTGCCAGGCTCCCTGGTGCTCTGCTATTGAGTCGGGCTCCCTGACACCCACACGGAAAGACCCAGCCACCCAGGGTCAAGCCACTCCCCACAGATGGCGTCTCTTCAGCGTCCCCAGGGACAGGCTGAAATGGAACGTGGAGGGGGTGAGTGCAGTCCTGCGCCAGCCAGGTGCTGGCGGCCCCTGGGGTTGTGGGCAGTGACGGATGGTAATGAGGCCCCGAGACTCTGATGGAGTCCATTTTTCACCTGCACCGCTCTGGCCTCCCCGCACCCATGAGGCATCTGGTAATCCATCCTCCGTCCTTCACGGCAGCAGTAATGGGGTCATAGATCACTGCCTCGGAGCCAGCCAGCAGAGAGCAGAGCGTTACAGATGGCTGCGGTGACCCCGGCCAGGACAGCCCGGCTCCAGACAGGCCGCCACATCCCTGACTTGAGTAGAGGTCTTCAGTCTGCCCAAGGCTTGCAGGGTGGGCAGGGGCACACCAGAGAGGGCAGCACTTTGTATGCCAGGTCAGTGTGGAGGAGACCCTGGCTCAGGGCCCCCTGCCCCGCCCTGCTGGACATGACCCCCACACACCCTGCCACGTCCATCTGAGCAGTATAGCAAGCAGGCCGGATGTAGCCCAGACAGGGGAGCAGATGCCCAGGTCTCCAGGAGCAGGCCCCGTGCAGCTCCCTGCAGTACTATCAAGCCTCAGCCCATCCATGTGCCAGGCCATGGAGAAGACCCTCATGCCCCTGCCAGCCTCAGCGTCCCTGGTGTAAAGTGAGCCAGTGCCAGCTCAGGCCCACTGGGAAGCCATAGCGATGTGTAGACTAGCAGCATTGAGCGTCTGTCCTTCCTTAGCCGGTGGCCCAGGTGAGATTCTGTCCCAGCCTTGGGGTGTACAACTGCAGAGATACCTGATGCCTGAGCCTCCCCACCTGTGGCCTGTAAGTGGCCACATGCAGGGTGGTAGCTACCTTGGTAGTCTGCAGGAATGGCTTGGTGGGTAGGGGGTGCCTGGGGCAGGGCTGGGGACTACATGAAGCCAGGAGCAGGGCTGGGATGTCTCTACCCACCACAGCTGTGACCTCTCCTGGCTCTTCTGGCCCCAAAGCCAGGCACCATGTCCTGCACATGAGGATGGCCCCGCAGTCCAGGCTCGCTGCCCACCCCCCCACCCCGCAACCCTCGGGCACCGCCTCACAAGACCTTCACACACGGTGCTCAGTGCCCAGTCTAGACACTCATTGCCACTGCCCAGGTCACTCCCTCCAGATCCCCCCAGGGCCGACACTGTCCTGACCCTCAGGCCCCAGCATGGTCTCACCCCTGTGGCTTTGATCTGATCACACCCTGCTCCCTGGCAGAATCTTCCATGCCCCCGCCAAAGGTTCAGACCACCACGTCCCTGGAAACTGCTTTTCTGACCCCTCACCCCACCGAGTGGAAGCCTCACGGACCAGAGCTTGTCCATCACTGCGTGTCCTGCACCTCAGAACACAGCACCGGTATTAAGTAGGTGCCCAATAGGTAGGCACTGCCTATTGCAGGACAGGCAAAGGAAAGAGGGCACTGGAAGGAAGGAAGGGAGTGAGCTTGAGTGGTGGGCAGGCCCTGGCAGGGCATGAGCAGCCCAGGCCCACTCTCTCCTGTCCTGTGGCTCTGCCATTGAGGAGAGAGGCTGGGTTTGGGCTGGGAGGACAAGGTATGAGAAGGTCATCCAGGCTAGTGGAGGTTGTGTGAGCCAGAAAGACCCTGAGAGCAGGGCCTGGTGGCTCCTAGTCCCGGCAGAGACCTCTGATGTCCACCACAACTCCTGGCTGGCCGGCGCCTTGACACTCTCTCCACACACAGGCAGGGCCATCCTGGCTGTCCTAGCTCCCTCGGGGGCCATGTCTCTGCTTCTCCTCCATCCTCAAGGCTCTGTCTGTCCCAGAGACAATGTGTGGGGAGAAGTCCCACCCCCGGCCAACCAAGCCTCCTAGGGTCCACTGGTCGTGGATAGAGTAATACCTACACATCCCTATGCTAGCACCCCTTCTGCCCATGAGTCCTGGCTGCTGGGGACAAACATCACCTGTAAGTAGCCATGTGCAGGAGGCCCTGCAAACTCTGGGTGCTCCTGGGACCCATGGAGTCAGGCCTTTGGCCCTGCTTTACCTAGAAGGAAACTGAGACAATGCTGAAGCTAGAGAAGGGACAGAGGGAGAAGAAGCCATGCCAAAGGGCTCCCCTGATACCCAGACACACCCTGGGCAGCAGATGTCCCTCATGTCCTTCAAGTCCTCAGCATCTGGGGTGGTAGCTGGCATGCAGTAGGTGCTCAATAAATAGGGGTTCTGCTTTGCTATCTGGACAGGAAGGGCTGTGGCCCGTGACTCGCTGGAAGACACTTTGGAGCAATAAAGGGGCCTGCCTTTCTACCTGTTCATATTTCGTGTGCACTGCGGCCTCTGGCTTCCCTGCCCTAGCTTACCATGCCACACTGGAGACGCACTGAGCGCCTGTGCTGGCTGTCCCCCTTCCCTCCCACCACCCCAGGCACCTAGCCCTTGCCAGCCTGGCAGCTGCTCTTCTGCCAGCTGTACAGCCTCCTGAACGAAGGTCACTGGAGTGCGAACGCTGTGACATTGTGCCCTGTGTCACAGAGCCCTGAAGACGCAAGATGTGGGCCGCGTGATAGGCCCGGCCACTGGCTGCAGGGAAGTGATGGCTGAGTGCTTTGTTACAGTGCCCAGAAGCCGAGCCCCAGGCACCATCTTCCTGGCTGGGCAGCCACATCTCACACTGATAGCAGGCACAGTGTGCCACACAGCCTGTCACTCTGAGTACAACACCCCTGGAATGGGTGTTTCCCTCCTGGTCACTTCTGGAAACCATGGCACAGGGAGGCAGAGGGCCTAGGGCCCAGGTTAGGCCATCATGTCAAATGATGGAGCCCAGGAGTCGGGGCTGGGCCAGGCAGTGCCAGGGTCCCTGGCTCCCGGCTGTGACCACAGCACTTGCCTCTGGCTCTGTTGCTCAGGCCATCCTCCCTGTCAAAGGCCCCTCATGTGGACCTGGATCCTGCACCATATAACTTGTTTCTTTATTCTTTTAACCTGAAAATACCTTAATTTCCATTGCATTTCTGGATATTATTTTTTCTGAATGTAGCACTCTATACTGAGTGCTACACTTCTCTGTGCGTGGCTCCAGGGCATGGTGATTACGCATCTAAATTCTGCTCTCTGACATTAAACTCGGCCCTCTTTCCAAGTCAATCAGGTCCCAGATCTGACAGGCATGAAGGTAGGGAAGCCAGTGTCCCTTCCTCAGTGGGGCCTGGACCCTATACTTGAACATGCCACCTGCAGTGGCAAGTGTGACCTCAGTGGCAGGAGACTGGTGACCAGGACCAGTCCCCACAACCTGTTTTTCTGGAACACTTTCCATGGGTCACCAGCAGGGCTGCTCAGCATGGCTGTGGTTTCCTCATGGCTACCTCCTTCCCTGGGACCCAAACATGAATTCATGCCCTTGGTCCTTGTCTCAGATGGCTGAGTCCTGGCACATAGACACCTTTTAGGGTGAGTGTGTCCTGAGGAATATTGGGGATATACTTTGTTGTGGCATAGATGTGGGGTTAAACTCAGGGTATTTGCACAGGGTATATACCCTGGGATATACACAGGGTATATCCCACCCATTTCTGAGTGCCTGGGCTGGACTGGAATTGGGGCTCCACTCGCCTCAGCCTCTCAGAGTGCTAGGATTACAGGCAGATTTTTGTTTTCTTTCATATTGGTTTTGTTTGTATTGCTAGAGATGGAGCCTGGGGCCCCACAGTGCCAGGTGGGCACCCCACCACAGCTGAGCGACACCCCGGCCCTGGCTGTCATGCTATCACAGTCAAGGAAGCAGCAGGGTCTTGTTGGCCTAGTTTTTCAAAGACCGCTACTCCCTGACTGATGTCTGGAGCCTTCTGGAGTATGCTCTTTCATGTCTCTGTATGATCCATACCCTGCAAGTTGAGGGGCCCACATCTGTGCAGTTGCAAGGCTCTAGTCTCTTTCCAGGTCCTGGGGTGCAGTCCACCGTCTGCGGTCCCTTCCCTGTCCCACTCTGCCCCAGCCTGGAGCGTGGCTTTCTCACCCTGAAGGCAGGTCGCCCTATTCTCCACTAGGGGGCAGCAAGGGCCCAGCCTCCCGGCCACTTACAGTCTAATGCAGACCACCAGCTGGGGCCTAGCTGACTTTGGGGCCTGTGCCCCTCCTGAACTGGTGTGGCACTTCTCCCAGAAGAAGCCAGGGTCACCTTGAACAGGACTCCCTCCCTATTCTGGTCCCAGGGACAGTGCTGGCTGCAGGCAGTGGGTCTTGGATACCAGGTGGCGAGGACAGACAGAAACATCTGGCAGGGAGGCAGGGGCAGGGGTGGGATCAGCCAGGGCGCAGGCAAGGGAGCCGGGGAGGGAGGGAGGTCAGGCCCGAGAAATTAAATGTTCATAAATGCAGCCCGCTGCTCCAGAAGTAGGGCAGAGCCATTAGCGCTCATTAAAGTTTAATACCTGTCGGGGCTGCGCCCGCGGACGCCACTCTAATTTGATGGGTGTAGAGGGAGAGTTCTCCGAGGCAGCAGGGTCGGGCTGGGAGCTTCAAATCCCGGGCCAGGGGTCTGTGGGCAGCAGGTTGGGGACCCTGTGGGTCACAGGGCCTACCTCCTGTCTGTTACCTCATCCCTAAGGGCATTCCCTTTCCTGCCCTGGGACATAATGTCCCCTCCTCTCCCTGCTTCCTGCAAAACCCCTCCCTGCAGCCCCACGGGCTGAGCTGGTGAGAGCCTTCAGGCTCCGCCAGGCAGCTGGGGGCACCCCCAAGGGCCTCTTGGAGGAAGTGGCACCTGCTCAGGGAATGAGGCCCCCCAGGCAGTCAGGAGGGTGAGCAGGGGCACAGAGAAGGCCAGGACACCTGGCAGAGGGAGGTGGCGGTGGGCAGGAGGTGAGGCTGGGCAAGCTGGCTGAGGCTGTGGCTGTGGCCTTGTGGATGCATTGGGCAGACCCATAGCCGCAGGCCGCAGGAAGAGGCTGAGAAGACCAAGACCTGCTGTGGCCAGGGGCTCGGTGGTCTCCCATTCTGCAAGTAGGCAAACCAAGGCTGGGCTGTCAGAGCTGCTGCAAGAATGTGGAGGGATGTCTTGGTGCCCACAGGCACCGTGCCAATCCTCAGCACACAGGCTGGGCCTCCCCTCTCACCAGGCTCCTGAGAAACCCTTCTCATCTTCTGACTCACCGGTAATAAAGGCTTCGCCATCTGTTGCCTCCTCCCTGCCCGCCTACCATGGCTCCCAAGCCACCCGCTACTTCCTCCTGGCCTTGCCGTCTTCCCAGCCTGGCACAGGGCAGAGCTGGCCCAAATGGATCTGGAGAGCGGAAGGCACTGTAGAAAGCGCCCACACTAGACCACAAATCCGACCCAAGCTGACAGGGCCCCTGGGCCCCTCAAGCCTCCAGACTCAAGTTTGAGATTTTACTCCTTTCTGCCCAGCCCCCCGCCCCCCAGCACCCTCTCCCGACCTTACCCAACCATGGAGGGCATCCTGGGCCTGGTGCTAGGCAATGTCTGTCCTCATTCCCAGCCAGTGGTCTACTTGGACAGGTGGGGGTGGAGGACGCACAGCCCCTTCATGGGGCTCAGACTCTGGGCATTCATGGGGTGTGGATGGTGACTCAAGAGGCTGAGCTGCTGGGCACCTGTGCCCTGACTGGGTGGAGGGGAATCCCCTCATCTCTCTCAGTAGGGACCAAGCCAGGGCTGAGTGAGGTAGCTTCACTGCAGAGCACAGCTGGGGCCACAGTTGCTGGGGAAGCTGCTGATCCCCATCTAGGTGCCAGGTGTGACTGTGAGGTCTGGGAAGGTGACACAGCCAGAGAGATGCAGAGATGGAGAGAAGGGGGAGACAAGGAGAGACAGGAGCAGAGGGGCACAGACAGCAAGGAGCACAGGCTAGGGCAGAGGGCACAGGGGCACCCAGTGAGAAGGAGCCAGCCAAAGCCCCAGGTACCCCCACCCACCCTGGCTCCCAGCCCTCCCCCCAGGCACTAACAGCAGCTCTGACAGGCAGCAGGCTGGCCCCAGGGCCCCGGCAGCACAGAGTGCATCTCTGTGTCCCCGAGGGCACCTGCGCACATGGGGCCAGTGTCCCCCTCATCATTCTGCTCGGAGCACGCTGTCCCGGGTGGCGAGCCTGCCGCGAAGCTGATGCTAGAGACACCCCCAGCTCCTCGGACTCCACTCGCACTGCGGCCTACCGGGCTCAAAGTCACCTTCCTCGCCATGTGACTCTGCCCCAGCCTGCCTAGGAGCCTTGTGGATGCAGCAGGAGGCCCCTCCTGTCACCCTGTGGCCATCTGGCCCCTCTCAAGGACAGTCAGCTGCACATCTGGCCCAGGTGCCTGCTTTCCTGAGGCCCTGGTGGCCTTGGGTTCTGGGACGGAGAAGACAGGCAGGGCTCCTCACTCTACTTCCTAGAGGTCTAGGTGTCCTTTTCTCCCTTGGCATACCCTTCTCAAGCCCTCACAGAGGGAGCTTCTGAGGAACAGGGGTCCCCAAAGACCCAGGAGTATCCCAGTGTACCCCAGGGGGCAGTGATTCCCTAGCCTGAGGGGGGCTGCCTTGGACCTGGGATGTCCTCAGAGCTCCTGGGAGTCCAGCACCACCCAGAGATTTGCTGCGTGACCTGGGGCCTCAGTTTCCCCAGTTGCAAAATGGGGGTGCTATGGTTTGAGGGTGGCTCAGGTATCCCCCAACTTCCCCCTGAGAGGTAGAAACTTAGTCCAGCCATGGCGCTTAGAGGTGGGGCCTTTGAGAGCAATGGGGGTTACATCCGGTCATCAGGTAGAGCCCCACAATGGACCCTGAAGAAAGACCGCAAGCCATGCCTGGTCTCTCATTATGTGATGTCCTGCCCCACCTCGGCTCTCTGACAGCAACTCCGAGCTAAGTAAACCTCTTCTTTTCATAAAACACCCAGCTTTGGGTATTTGGTTACCGTAACAAGAAACTGATGTATAGAGGGACACGGGCTAGGATCAAAGGCTCCATTTTAGGCCCCTGGTGGTGTTGGTATGGAGAGGAAGAAACTGTTCTCCAGATGGATCCGTGTTCTTGGTGGATACGAAACATGACTTCCCGTCCCCCTGGGCCTGCACAGCACCTGTGTGTGCACCTGTGTGTGAGTGTGTGTGCATGTGACTATGTAGTGTGCATACTGTGTGTTTGCGCATGCAGGTGGCATGTGAATCTGTGTGACCATGGTTGCCTGAGTGTTAGAGATTCACACATGTGTAACATTGCAGTACCTGCCATCTGCACTGGTGTGTACAGTCTGCATGTGTGAAAATCTGGCTCTGCCCCTCATCTGCAGCCTGTGAGGTTCTAGCACTGTGCCCCCCCAGCTGCCAGAGCAGGGCCTTGGACCTCTGGAAAACTGGGCACCTGGAGTCTTGCTCCAAAAGACCCAGCACAATGGCAAACCTGAAGGAGACACAGCTGTGTCTTCCAGAAGACAGTGTACCCGCACAGCTGCACCCAAGCTGAACTCCACCTCTGGGCACCACGGGCTGTCCCAGCCCTGATGTTCAGCTTCCTGTGCCCTCTTGCCTAGCAGAGTGGGCAGCAGGGGCACGAGCTCCCATCTGAGCTCCTCACTGACTGCCTGCTCTATGCCACGTCCCGGCTCAGCATGGGCACAGCAGTCTCCAAAAGCTCCTGGGCAGGCCACCAGGGGCACCTGGGGGACCTCTCTGGGCACA
This sequence comes from Petromus typicus, assembly GCA_004026965.1. Lineage (NCBI taxonomy): Eukaryota > Metazoa > Chordata > Mammalia > Rodentia > Petromuridae > Petromus > Petromus typicus. The sequence goes on from PVIR01002613.1 coordinate 22,798, forward strand.
GTGGCTGAGGGCTGTTCAAAGCTTCACCCTCACCACTGTGGTCAGTGCATCCCCTTCCCACACCAGGGTGCCGGGGACCACAGAGGCCCCACCCCACTGAGTCCCAGCATCTGTGCGTAGGGTGGTATGTGTGTATCTATGTGTGTGGTTGTATGTCAGTGTCTGTGTGTCTATGTATGTGACTAGATGTGAGTTCCTGTATCTATGGATAGACATATGTCTGTTTCCATCTGTGTCGTACATGTGGATGGCTGTAGGTTCGCATGTGTGTCAGTGTATGATTATCTGTCTCTCTATACCTTTTTGTGTGTGTCTGTGTGTGTCACTGTGGGCTTCTGTGTGTGACTGTATGCCTGAATGCCTGCCCGCGTGTGCCTGTGCCTGGAAATGGTGCAGCAGGGACCCTGCACACCTATGCGTGGGAGACCTCCTGGGCCTGGGCCCACAGCTAGATCCTGGGGCCTGGCCTTGGGCCGGGGTAGGTGTGGCTGGGGAAGTGGGGACACCCTGGTGGCAGGAGGGCTGAGGCTGGCCATGCATTATTCAGCACCTGATCTCACATTATTCTCCCGGATACTTTTACAACCTGTCAGTAAATAAAAAGATTCTACATTATTTATAGAGCTGAAGCAGACCAGCTGGGAGGATGGAGGGCTTGTTATCAGGGAGGACTTGGTCCTCAGAGCCAGGCAGGGTGAAAAGCTGCCACCTGTCTGGGGACCTGGGAGCTTGTGCTCCAGACCCACAGTTGGCTCCTGGAGCTGGGTGTAGGACGGAGCTGCTCAGCGCTCATAGTGGCAGGGCCAGGGAAGGACCTCTGTCCCCAGACACAGGCGCCTGGATTCAGCGAACCTGAGTGACCGGCTGAGCTGGTGCTGGCCTGGGCCAGGGGTGGGATATGGAGGCCGGTCCCGCGAGAGGCCTGGGAAGGGGAGAGGCTGGGTGCAGATTATGGCTGATGCAGGCCCTACTGCCCTTGGAGGGACTGAGTGTTTGTCTCTCAATCTGGGTCCCACCAGTCCCCCAGGAGAACTTTAAATTCTCCTTGCGTTGCCTGAAGCTTAAGGATGATTAGCAGATGTCTGGGGCCGATGACCCCTGTAACCAGGACTGCTGAGGGCATCCAGGGCCTGTGTCCCTCATCCCAGAGCCCAGGACAGCAGGGTGTGGGCTATCCGCCCACGGGCTCTCTGGCTCCCAGGTTTGGGACTCCTTGGCCTCCCAAAGGCTGGCACCACGGGCTGTCTGGTTACTGGCTTCTGGCACTGGCTTTGACTCAGTCACAAGGAGCTGTCTGTGCCCAGGAACTTGGCTGTCAGGGGGCAGGGGAGAAGAGCTGACAGCAGGGTGGTAATCTTTTGAACTGGACCTGCAGACGCTGCAGAGTGGGGAGGAGACCTCAGGATGGTCAGCGGGTAGTGCTCCCACCTCTTGCCCCATGTGTCCTCCTGGCTGTTACCAGGTGGCGGGGAGCCGCCCATCACAGACCCACCAGCATGGCTGGTGCCAGGATGCACCACTGGGGCTTCTCGGGGCCACAGCCGCACCCAGCCTCTGAGGCATGTCCTGCTCTGCTGGCAGCTCATACGTGGCCACTTCTGCACCAGGAAGACCCAGGCCCCCCATGAGACGGAGGCCACTGCCTCATGACCTGGTGCTGAGCTGACACACTGCTGCCTGTCACGGAGGCAGAGCAGTAGCCAGCTGCATCAGGATGGCAGTGGCAGTGTGGTGAGGGCCAGAACACAGGGTCACAGCACCGCGCTGTGAGAACAGTGTCCCTGGGTCAGCAGAGCGCGAGTGTTAACAGGAAGAATCCATCCGGGAATCAGCAGACTGGGGAGTCTTTGAGGAGCGAGTCACAGTCTCAGCCCAAGTCAGGACGGGCAGGGCCCAGCCATACTGAGCACCCTGCAGAGGCTGCTTATCCTGATTGCTATTTTTATCTTATTTTATTGATTGATTGATTTTATAGTACTAAAGTTGAATCTAGGACCTTCTCACTGAGCTACATCCTTGGTCTTTTTAATATTTTTTTTTTTAATTTTGAGACAAGTTCTCACTAAGTCACTAAGTTGCCCAAGCCGGGCTTGAACATGCAATCCTCCTGCCTCAGCCTCCCAGAGTGCTGGGGTGAACGGCACCACACCTGGCTCATCCTAATTTTCTAGACTAGGCTCCATGTAATGGTGGAAGTCTATCAGGCTACCCTGGGGTGCTGGTGGGGTCCAAGCCACCGGGGGAGGCTAGGACCTGTCGAGGTGGTGCTCATGGGAGCCACCTGGTGCTGGGTGATCCCATCCCAGTGGCCCCTGGCCCCTGCTTGTCTACAGGCTAGAGGGGGAAGTTGGGCAGTGGCAGCACAGTGCAGTGATTTCCTGCACCAAACCCTTTAGAACCCAGGTTTCCCCTCGGGCTCCCAGGCTGCTGTGGCAAAGCATCCCAGGCAGATGTGTTCGTGGCCCCAAATCCAGACATCTAAGGTGGGGGTACACGTTGGGCACACGGCCCTATTGCTCCAGTCCTCAAAGCTGTGCCTTTAGACCTCTGCTCCATCTCATGTGGCCTCGACCTCCGTGCCTTCCTCTTACCAGGATGCCCATGTGGTCCAGGACAGTCACCACCATAGCCTGTTCACCCCTGAACCCCTCCCTCCCTTACCACACTCACAGGTCCAGGGACCAGGATCGGGCACCCTCCAGCCTTCACTAGCCCTGTGTGTGCACTGACTGCGTGGCCAGGCCAGTGCCTGTGCAGCCCCAGGTGGCAGTGGAGCCTCTGGCTTGTGAGTGACCCCAGAGGCCAGGCGTCTGGCACAGTGTTTGTTCTTGAGGCAGCTGGGGCGTGAGGCCAGGATTCCAGAAGGGTGGGGAGGGGAGATGAGGGCTTCCTGGGCTCCTCCTGCAGGGGGTCATTTCTGGGTGCAGGGAGCAAGGAGTACAGGGAGTGCAGGGAGTACAGGGAGCTATATTCCTAGCACTCTGGAGGCTGAGGTAGGAGGCTCACTAGTTCCAGCCCAGTCAGGGTGAGACCCTATCTTTAAAAAATAAAACACAAAAGTTCCTGAGATGTGTCGAGAATGTCACTGATTTCCCTGCCATGGTCCCCAAGGCATGGGCTGCCTCCCAGTAGAGAGTGATGCACCATCTGTAATGGCTGACACCTCACACACCTGGGACAGCAGGGCTGGTCATGGCCCTTGGCCCCAGGGGCGTCTATCCCCCATTGTGTGAGGCTGTTTTCAGCATAAGCCTCCCAGGCATGCCTGTCTATGTGCTCAGTTCAGCATACCTGGCCCCTGTTTGCACTGGTGTATCTTGTCTCCCGACCCAGGGGTCTCTTCTGGGAGGGGTGTCCCCGTGGCTATGGGAGCCGGGACAGAGAACCCTCCATGTAATTCCTGTGGGGGGGCTCCCCTGAGGAGTGAAGGCAGGGCCTTCAGACTGTGTCACAGCCCTTTCTTTTTATTTTGAGACGAGGTCTTGCTAAGTTGCCACCCTTCTGCCTCAGCCTTCTGAGTGCCAAGATGACAGATGTGTGCCATCATGCCCAGCTAAGTGCAACATCAGGGGCCAATGGCTGAAAGGATGCAGGTGTCATCAGCTGGTGGCAGCGGGTTTCCAGTGAGGCGTGCATTCTGCCAGGCAGCAAGTTCCCATCCTGAAGAAAGATGGCACACGAGGTCCCTTAGGCCCTCAGCTCTGCCACAGCCGAGACACACGGCCACCTGCGAGCGAGTCTCCTTGCCTCCACATCTGAGCGAGAGACCCGCTCACCTGGGAGGGAGGCTGCTTCCCTGGCATCTGTGGAGCAGGTACGTGGAGCAGGCATGGCCCAGTGGCCTCCAGATCCGAGTGCCTGTCCCCTGTCCTCAAGGTGGCCGCTGGCAGCCTGGCAGTGACAGTTTTATTGGCAGGCGGGCTGCTGGAGGGACGGCAGGCTATTTACAGTGTGGAGGCCGCAGCTCCGCGTGGAGACAGTTCGCATAAATCCACGTGATGGATCCGTTATCACTCCATTGAACTCACCGCGGACCCGTCGAAGGCCGGGCAGTAACACGGTGTTTCCTGGGCCTGCACGGCCCTGGGATACATTAAAGACGCTTTATTTATGGCCGGCCATCGTGGCTCTGTGGGCAGCAGAATGCAGCTTCTGCAAGTGTCGTCTAATTTTATGATGAGCATTAAAGCCGGGCCTATAATTTGCACCTTTTTATTCATTAGACAGTGGTGCAGCCATAAGTCAAAAAGGCCCAGGGATTTAGATGCGGATCCGGAAGATAAACTATTGACAAGCCAGATGTATTTTTACATTAGAGCGCCTTTACAATAGTTTATGTGGAGAGTGGAATATAAATTGCATTATTAAATATGAACCTCGCTTGGATCGGGGCTCTCGCTGGTAAGCGGGAGGGAAGGGGCATGGGCGGGAGCTGGGAGGGTACCCCATTTTTCAAGGTTGAACGTAAGGTTCTCTGCTCAGGATCTCTCGAGGAGCCCGTGGTGGGGCCAGGGCTCCCGGAGCTTGTAGTGAAGCGATGGTCAGGGGGGCTGCTGGCTACTGGGACCTGGCGGGAAGCTGGGTCCCGTGCATGCAACCCCACGCATCACTGTTCCCGGGCCCCAGCCCAACTCCAAGGCCAAGAACCTCACTCTGCAGGAGTCTGTCCTGCCTGCCACACCATGCAGCCCTGTGCCCCAAAGTGTGTTTGCCATCATCTGGCCTCACCCCTTAGTGCTGCAGCTCCTCCCTTGCTGTGGCAAACAAAAGTACCTTCAAGGGGACCTGTTGCCCCTGGCTGAGCACTGAGGTACCTGTGAGCACCCCGGATTTCAAGGCCCTGAGTTCATATTGTTGCCCAGCTGTTGGCTACCCACCCACCCCCCTTGACCTTGGCTTTTATGCCTCTGTGTCCTCACCAGAAACAGAGAACACTAGAGAACAGGACTGATGGCTCCTTCTGGCCCCTCCTATGGTTCTGAAAGGGTGGCACAATGCCCAGGGTGGCTGCACGGATCCTGCCTTCACTGCTGCCTCCACAGCCTCTTGCAGAGGGTTTGCAAACCTAGGCAGGTCCAGCAGTCAAATGTCCAGTGGTATTCCTAAGTGCGGAAGGCTAGATTCTGGGTCCAGTGGAAATGGACAGGTCAGTGAGTACTGGATGCTCCCTGGCCTCCTACAAGGCCAGGTGGGAGCTCCTGTGCTCCAGGCGCTTCAGCACTTAGAGTGTTCTGAAGCTCAGACAGCTGTCTCTGTCTTGACGTTTCTGATTCAGAGGACTGGGAGTCGGAGCTCTGCGTCTTCCAAATTCTCAGATGCTGCTGCTGGGCCTGAGAACCGCCAGGCGGGCCTGCAGTGGGACAGCTCCAGGAGCAAGCAGCCCCCTCCCTGCAGACACACATGAGGCTGAAGCAGTCTGGGACAGCATAGGCTGGGCTCCAGGGTGATCCCAGGCGGCTTCTCTGCTTCTGCAGCTCCAACCCAGGCCATAGCGACGGCTCCTAGACTAGGCTGGCAGCTTGAGCAGAGGATCTGGAGCACAGTGCTGGCAGGACTTGCTGGCAGAGCGGAGGTGGGACAGAGAGCAGGGACTTCCGAGCTCTCCAAGCACGTGGGAGGCTCGCAGTGGCGCCAGGAAGAGCGGCTGGGGCGGGTGGGAGCCAGCAACACACGGGCGGACTCCAGCTGGCGCGGTACCTGAGTCTGCAGCCTGCGCACTGAGTCCTCAGCACAGATGGTGGGGAAGCAGAGGGTGGGGACACCTGGGAGAGTAGTGTCCTCGGTCCAGCCACAGCCAGGATGCTGGCAGGGACTGCCCTGGTCCCCATGAGGACAGTAATGGGCTCTAGGCTGCCCGTAGGAAAGGCTCTCATCGGCAAGGCAAGAGTTCAGCCTGCCTCAGCCTTCACCAGCCATGGAGAGGGCCCCGCACAACCTGCTCCAGGCCTGCAGAGTGTGGCCAGCGATCATCAGGTCACGGATCGGGGCTCACGGCAGGAGCCAGGGATGCCAACCTGACCCAGCTGCATCCTCCGTGTGGAGTCACAGGAGTTCCCATGGGCCAGGTAGAGGCTGCTTTCAAGCTCCTCCTGGTGACCAGGACTGGTGGAGCAGGAGGCCTGGGGGCAGGGGCATGGAACCAGGGTGGGCTTCCTGGCAGTGGAGGTGCCGAGCTGGTTTGGAGAACGGAAGGAATGCTGTACACAGATAAGAGGAGGGGCCTGGCCAGCAGGGAGGGTGGGCACAGCCACACAGGCCTCGGGGGCTGGAGGGCAGGCGTAGCCACACAGGCCCAGCACAATGGGAGTCCTGGGAGCAGAGCCAGGGCGGACAGGGCCCAGGGCACCTAGGTGTGCTGGATCCACATCCCTCCCAGGCACGGGAGACCTGCCTGGGCCACAGGGCCTGCCGGCCTGAACAGGATCTGTGTCCGCCCAGCAGAGACCCCAGGGTCATGCAAAGGGAAAGAGGGACCCAGCAGCCAGGTGCTGCAGTGCCTGCTGCACCCCCACAGGGTGCTGGCCACCTACCCCTGCCCCTGTGCCACTGGTGCCCCAGGCCTTAGTTTCCCTCTGAAACTGAGCCATAACTGCCTGCTGCAGTTCAAGGGCACCAGTGGGAGGCCTGTGTTCCCGGAGCCTGGCACAGATGCGCCTATCTGAGATCTCTCTGGCCCTATTTCAAATCATGAGAGAATGCAGCCCAGGCATCCTGCCGGGGCCTTCTTTATGTGGGGTCACCTCATTTCCCACATAGGGGCACCTCACCCTGGCATATGAAGCTGAGGCAAGAAGGGCCAGGGCCTGGCCCAAAGGTGCATGGCCAGAACCAGGTTTCAAACAGCAGCCCTTGACTAGTTCATCGGTTATTCATTCAACAAATAGTAGGAGAGCTGCTTCCTGAGCCGGCAGGGTTTCTGGACTGACTGTTGCTCCTTTGGCCCATGAGTAGTGATCCCCTTAATGAGCACATGTGTGGGGGGTTTGCACATGTGTATGTGAGCAGGCCACCATGATTATTTGTCTCAGGTACCCCAGAGCAGGGAGGGCTGTGCCCCTACCCAGAGGTTCCCTGGAAAGTGGCCTGGGACCTCCGCATCCAGAGCCAGTCCTGAAAGAGGGAGCAGCAGTTCAGAGAGGCTCCATTAGCTCCCTTGCCCACCATCACCACCTGGAGACCCTATGCCCACCGCCGTCTGGCAGTCCCATGGTTGCCCGCGGCGAGGCAGCCCTTCTAATGGGCTAAGCAACTGCCACAGACATATCCGTTGACATTCTGGGCATGAATAAAAGATGAGGCTGCCCGTGGCTGTCAGGAGCATGCAGGCGACAAGTGACAGGGAGAGCTCCGGGGGAGCAGGGGCCTCTTCAGAGCCTCGGAGCTCTGGGGCAGTGGTGCAGGAGGAGGCACTGCAGGGAGCAGCGGGTGGGCCCACAGGCACTCACCCTGTGGCTGGCCCTGGGCTGAGACTTTGTAGCAGAGGAAGTGGGGGGAGGCCCTGCCCGTGCAAAGGCCCTGAGGCCGGGCGCCCCTGGGGCGCTGGGAGCTGGAGCTAGAAGTGGAGAGATGGGCCCAGGGATGAGGGGCTTTGCAGGTTCCTAGGACTTGGCAGCCATGTGGGGCTCTGGGCATCTTTGCTGAGTAGGGTAGAAGACTTTCAGGTCCCTCTTGTCTGGCCTCTGGAAAGCAGGTAGGACCAGGGACACTAGACTCTGCTGGCTGCTGATTGACCAGCCTGGCATTGTAGACTGTGGTGGGGCAGGGCACCAGCTCACTCACCTGCCCAGCTGCTTTGTCTCAGCAACAGATGGCACAGACCCCAGAGCTAATATTGAACTTGCCTGGCTTTTAAATAACAGCTCCAAACTCCGCAATGCCCAGCAAGGCCCACGGAGCAGGTAGAGTGGGCCCAACACCTACTCCCTGCCTCAGAGCTGTCCAGGATTCGGCGACACCTCTGCCCACTCTTTGGGCTGAAAAATGCCAGAGGGACCCTCCCTGCTGTGAGGGGGCAGTGCCAGGCCACGGGCCATTTCTGAGCCTTCATGGATTTGGCCCTTACAAGGAGAAATCAAGCCCCAGAGCCCTCAAGCTAGACAGCAGTGATCTCACCTGTCCTATCCTGGGCACTATCACTGCTGTCCCTGCTGTGTGCACTCTCTCGCCCCACTTCAACCCGAGTCACCCCACCAGTGCTCCCTGTGGAGTGCTCTGTCAGGTCTGGGTGGCAGGGCCTGGGCTGGCTCAGCTCCCTCCACCTCCACGTCTCTCATGTGGCAGAGCCTGCGCACATGCTGGGCAGAGGTGTCTGCAGCCCTGGGAGATGGTGAGCACTCACATCACGGACACAGGACAGAAGGATGAGGAGGGGGCTCTTGGGCCATGTGTGCCAGGACACCGAGCGCTACCCTGCTCCTCCCCCTGGAGTGATGCCCAGGCCCCTGCCTTCCCAGGCACCTGAGAGCGTCAGGAGCACCCACCTGTAGCCCCAGCAGGGCCGTGAGCCACTCCCCCACATGGCAGTTCTTGCCCAAGTACTGACCCTTCCAGCTCCCGGGCTCCTAGCCGCCATTCCTGGTCTCAGGTGGCCTGGGCTCTTGCTGAGGCCCAGCCTTTGGGAACTGCTCGCAAGGGGCTGCAGGACTGCAGTGTGGGTGGGTGTTGAAGGCTTGGCAGGACAGGGGTACAGGCACCAGTGCCCAGTCAGCCACCCCACCTCGGCCTGTAGGATCTTGCTCAGATCCTTTAAAACAATCTAAAAGTAATTATTATGAACAGGCTGCTGGGGAACACCTGCTCCAGCCGGCCTGCATCGCTAATGTGCTGCGCTGAGCCCCGACAGGCGCCCCGAGTCGCCAGATGCTCTGCACCCCCCTCCCACCCCCACCACGCGCCACAGCCAGCCTGTGTCTCCAGCGCGGCCACACAGCTGTCACTTACAGAGATCAGTGGGGAAATCATCACCCACGAAGTCATGCATATGGAACATCATATTTGCAGAATATTTATTTTAACACGTGTCAGGGCCTCTTGGGGTGCTGGCGGAGCCCCGCCTCACATGCCAGGCAGCTGGGGTGGACAGGGAGGGGTGACAGAGCAGGGGCCTGGCTGGCTGCCCCCTTGATATCTTGGGTGGGCCCCCGACACTGTGTCCTCGGCTGCTCCTATGCGGCTGCAGCTGTGGAGTGTGGAGCTGGAAGCCAGGAGCCGAGGGCATCTCAACAGGGCGGGTGCCACCTGGCACATGGGCCCAGTGAGTGTTTGGGCCTGCAAGGGGACAAGGGCACAGAGGGGCCCTTCAGGACGCAGCCACACCAGGAGAGAGGAGGGATTACTGTGGAGGGGACCCAACACCAGCGGAGGGGTAGTGCCCAAGGGATACTCGCTGCAGTGACTCCGGAGCCCTGGTTGTCTCCAGGGCTGTGCAGCTTTCAGGCCCAAGCCCAGCTCTGTTCCTCCAGGCCAAGGGTGCAGTCGCACGCGTGGCAGCCACCAGGTGTCGGGGAGGAGGCCCCTTCCCCAGGTGGCACAAGACACAGAGGAAGGAGGGCAGCATCTTCCTTCGGAGGAGGCGGGGGATTCCCAAATTCCCCAGCCCAGTGGTGGCCCACAAGGTGGGGTCAGGACAAAGGACAGCGCTGCCCTCAGCAAGTCGGTTCCGGGCTCGGAGCTGTGCAGATGGAGGGCTCAACAGGCCCTGCCCGGTAGAAATCGCACCAACTACCTTCAAAAGACAGCTGTCATCCCACATCCCATCTCTAGGAAGGCTGAGGCAAGGGGATTGCCGTGAGTTCAAGGCTAGCTTGGGATATATAGCAACACACTTTGTCAAAAGAAAAGTAAAAATAACTGGACTTGGTGGCACACTCTTGTCATCCAAGCTCCGTGGGAGGCTGAGGCAGAATTGCAAGTTTGAACCCAGACTGGAGGGGAGTCTTAGCAAGTTAGTGAGACCCTGTCTCTAACTACTCACATACATATGGGAGTGTAGCTCAGAGTGAAGACTCAGAATTCGGTTCTTAGTTTAAAAAGAGAAAAGAAGGGCTGGATATTTAACTCAGTGGTTCCAGCATCTGCCTGGCAAGTGCAAAGTCCTGGGTGCCATCTCCAGTAATGACATACGACAATGCCAAGCATGATGACTCACGCTTGTAATCCCAACAGTCAGGAGGCAGAGGCAGGAGGATTGCTGTGAGTTCGAGGATAGCCTGAGCTAAAAAAAAAAAAAAAAAGGAGAAAAGAAAAGGTAACATTGATTTTGGTAATATAATCAATCGAACCCCGTGTACCGTTATTGTCTAGGTATGTAAGCCACATGGAGTAAGTACCATGACACTTTCTGCACTATGTCTCTGCCAGTCCCTGAAGGCCCGTGTGGAGTCACCCTGAGGTGACCTTTCTTTGACCCCAGGATGGGAAAGGACCAGGAGGGCTGAGCTGGCCTTGCCCTGGGGACCATGTTCTGTGGGCAGAAAGCTCAGTAGGCCATGCTTCTCTGGTGCCCCTGGCACTGCCTTTGGCTGTCCACTGCCAGGGGGCTGTAGGTAGGGGCCAGTGGCAGAGAGTTTGACGAGTTTGGTGCGGTGTTGACATGGGAGCCGGAGCTGGGGTTTGGGACTCAGTGCCATCACCCCGTTTTTGTGGTTCTGGGGACCTGGGGAGCCGGTTCCACATGTGCCCTCATCTGTAGGGATGACAGCGAGGAATCCCTACTGGTACAGCACAGGCACCAATGTGGCCAGTGACCTGTCTTTCTGGCCAGAAAGCGGGCATTTCTGGGCCCGTGTGGGGCTGTTGCAGTGAGCAGGGGAGGGGCTGCTGCCACTCCCTGAGTGCCACTCTCTGTGGGGACACCTCACTGAGAGGGAAGTCCTGCCCTCGGCAGGGCCACCCTCTTCCTCGCCCCACCCAATTCTGGACATCCTCCATTCCAAGGTAGGAGCTGGTGACTGGCACAGGTGGGCACTGCTCCGTGGGCAAGGACACTGGCCCTGTGCCAGGGGCAGGCATGAAGTGCCCTTTACCTGGTCTGTGAGCTGTGACCCACCCTCGTCAGCTGAAGGAGCAGCCATGTTCCTAAAGTGTCTCCGTGAGGCTGGGCTATGTGACCCCTGGAGCGACAGGATGCGCTTGCTGAGACCCAGCACGGACCCCGTCCCCACTGAGCAGAACCTGCTTCTCCTAGCACATGCGACACCTTGCCACGGTACCAAGTGGCCCAGGGCCACATTCTGCATGTGGCATGTTCCTCTCTTGTCTGCAGTGCACAGGGCACCCCCAAAGGATCCAGGCCTATGGCCTCCCCAGGAGTAGGCTCACCAGGACCCAGGGTGCCAGGGCCCTGCATGTGCAATAGGGCAGAAAGCGGGCATTTCACGGTGGGGACCACCGTGACAAGTGCTAATGTACCAAGAAGACATCATCACACCCCTGGCACTGATTCTCCAGGCCCCTCCACCCTGTGGCCACTCCACTGTCCCAGGCTGACTAGTCCGCTGAAAGGGTGCAGCAGCAAGTGTAAGATCCGGTGAAGGACAAGCCACCTGGACAGCAGCATGGTCACAGGAGACACGTGCAGGACCACGGCTACCGCACAGCTGTGCTGGGGCAGGCCCGGCAGAGCAGCTGTGCCAGCTTTGGGTCTGTCTTCTTGGCACCTACAGTTTTTACTACATATAGGAGCTCTGGGTATAAAACACATCCTGCCTGCAGCCGTCCCATTCCTGACTCTCACACCCTGCACCCTAGTCCCTCTCTGGTCTAACAATCCTCCCCGCTGCTTTCTCACCATCTCCTTCAGATCCCACTGATTAGGAGAAGACACAGGTTTGTCTTTCTCAGTCTGGTCTGTTTTGTTGGTCTCTGGGTCTGTCAATGTTCGTGCAAATGATAGGATTCCGTCCCTCTCTATGGCCATATAATACTCTGCTGAGTGTCTAATACTCCGTGTGTTCTTGATAGGTACTTGACTGGTCACACAATGTGGTTGTTGGGCCTGTGCCACAGTAAGTGGGAATGCGTCTGTCCCAGTGATGTGTGGCTGGACTTCTAGTATGGGACTTTCAGTCTAAGCAAAGCACACACCTGTGTGGCCTTTTGGAAGGTCAAGACTGGAACAACAGCCGTCACGCTGAGCAGGCATCCGTGGCCTCTAGTACAGAGGTGAACACTGGCTCAGAGGCTCCAGGACCTCAGAATCTCCCACTCTACTTCCTGGAAGCCACTCCCTCCGGGTCAGTTTTCTCCTGCTAAGCCCCGCTGACATAGCGTGCCCACCTTCCTGGAGTGATGCACAAGCTGCATGGTTGGGAACCAGGCCCAACCTGGGAGCCCCAGGGCCAGCAGAGGGGTCCCAGGCAACGTCCATGGCCCCAGTCCTGGCATACAGGTACCTGGCAGCCCCAGGCCACAGCTGCTGGAGATGGTATGGGCAACACCTGTGCGTTTTCCGAGAGAGACTACAAGTTCAGATTTCCCTGTCCAGTCTGATTTGTAAAATCACAATTCTTAGGTGATGCTGTGCAGAGCCATCCCACCCCGGCTGTCTGCAGACTGTTTGCTGTGCACACTTGGAGCAGACACAGGGCGTGGGCGGGAGACTGGTGTGGGAGCCATGCGGACCCTCGGGCCTCTGCCGTCGCCATGACCCGAAACCACTTCCACCAGCACAGCCCATGCCCTCCACAACACTACTCCTGGCCCTCCTGGCAGGGCAGGCACCTGACACCCTGGGCACTGAGGGCCCACGCCCACGAGTCTTCTCCTGACAGCTCTATCCAGCCCCAGCCCTCCCTGTCCCATTGTTCCTGACATCTGTTTCAGTAAGTGATTAATTGCAATTAGCGCGTGGTTTGAAGGCCCTGGAAGAATGCTCAGCAGAACACTCACCGAGATTAATGAGTGGCGGCTTGTCACAAGGGGCACAGTGGGCCCGGTGCACAGCAGGGAGGAGCTGCTGCTGCTGCCTGGGCGCATTCTGGGGCAGGCGCTGGAGGCAACACCCCTCCCTGTCCCCACAGCTGCCCCTAGGCCATCACTGCCTCTTCCAGGTATGTGAATTGCCCACTGCAGCTACCAACAAAGCCCCCCAAGCATCGCCACAGAAAAGGTCACGGTGCTTCCACAACACCACACATGGCCAATGTGTGCCACCTTCCAGCTGGGGGTTTTAAGGGCCGAGGACACCCTGATGTGAACCCTCCCCCTGCCATGGGGCTCATGGCAGTGTCCTCATAATGTGCTGACAGGCAAGTGGGGTGGCCATACTATCCCCAAGCTTTGACTCACTTTTGTCTTCGCGCCCTGGCTGTTCAGCCGTCTCTGGACCCCAGCCCCAGCTGCGTGTCCCAGACCACTGCGGCGGCTCTCGCTTCGTAGGTCATGCTGGCATGTCTCTGCAGTGCTTGCCCACTTTGCCAGTCCCACACTCCTTGTACACGTGGCCCTCCAGCTCTCTGTGTCCCCGTCTGTGGCTCTCCTCTGTCACCTGCCGTGGTCACAGCTGTTCATCTTGGTACAGTGGTGCACTTGGCATCTAGAGTCGTTCTCGGTGATGTTCCCAATTTCCAGATGAGGGAACTGAGGCCTGTGCCAGCTACACAGAGGAAGGACAGAGGAAACTGAGCCTGGGGTTCTGCCTATCTGGCTGTTCTATCCAGGTGTGCCACATGTCATGTGTCTTCTGTGGCCCTAGGGTCTACCGTGGTAGCTGACACAGACTGAGTCTGCTATCCCAGAAGTCTCAGGTGGTCGCCCTTGCACAGCAGTCGCTGTGCCTTTTCTGCAGTATTTCCAGGCCTGCCCAGAGCTGAGTGGTCTCTTCTCTAGGGAAATTGGAAATCAGACACCAGCAGAGGTGGCTCAGATGGCACCAGGCGGGCGCTCTCGCTGACAGTGACTGTGCGCCTGCTGCCTCCAGGGTCTTCTCTTCCTTGGGTGTGTGGCAACATCCTTTACACTCAGTCTCCCAGAGCCCCAGGCCCAGCTCTACTCAGAAGTGCACAGTGCGACCGGTCAGGTCCTGGGTGACACGGCCAGTGGGGCCACACTGACTCCTTTGCTCCCGGTTTTGTTTATAAATGTCCCCAGCTGTCAGCCCTGCCCTCTGCCAGCCACTGACCAGGATTGCTGCCCCCTACTGGTCACTCTAGATGCCCTGCAGGGTCATGGCCCTGCTGCTTGGCCTGGACTTCTGTTGATGACTAGATGCAGGCCAGTTAGTGGGGTAGATGGAAAGAACCATGGGCAATTGAATGCATGGTGGATGTGGATGAATGGATAGATGATGGGTGAATAGATGACTGAGTAGTTGTTGGATAGATGACACTTGTAGGAAACTAGAGAGGTGGGTAGAATGCTGTGGGTAGATGAATGGATGGAAGTGAGGAGGATGGCGGGATAGATGGATGATAAAAGTGGGTTGAAGAGATAGTGTTGGATGGACTTGAGACAGAGGCATGGGTAGATGGACAGAAGTAGTTGGGTAGGTGGACTTCAGATGGCTGGTGATAGATGTTGGTTGGACAGAGTTGGGCTGGACAGAAGGAAGTGGGTCCTGACGGAAGTGAGAGCTCCAGCTCTGTGAGATCTCACACCCCGAGCCTGCCCTGTACATGTGCACACTGTGACTCTAATTCCCCAGAAACCCAGAGAGGGAGGGACCATTGTCACCCACTTTTTGTTGTTGTTGTTATTGTTGTTGTTTTTCTTTTTAGAGATAGGGTCTCACTTTTTAGTTCAGTCTGGTCCTGAGCTCAGCCTGTAACTCAGCAATACTCCTGCCTCTCTCTGCCTCTTGAGTGCTAGGATTGCAGGCATGAGCCACCATTCCCGGCACTGGTATGTAGTACTGATTGCTGGTGGGGTGAGTTACCATGCCTGGCATTGTTGTATGTGGTTACCAGGACTGAACCCAGGTCCTTGCACTTACAAGGCAGGCGCCGGAACCACCGAGCTAAATCCCCAGCCCTGTCACCATGTTTATGGGTGAAGAAACTGAGGCGTAGAGGTAGAGCGGCTCACACAAGGCTCCAGTTAGGAAGTGTGTCATCAGACTACAGAGTGTGGCCAGACCCTGAGCTTAGTCTGCCGCCCCATCCTGCAGCTGTGGCCTGTGTGGTTCCCTCTCCTCTGCCCAGAGTGGGGCCTAATAGTCAGTAGCCCCAAATGTCCCACACTCAGGGCTCGCATGGGGTAAACACGTTAGTGTTATGTCTTGATGGTCCTAATAGTTTTAAATAATGGGTTTGTATTAGCTACTTTCCCATCACTGGAACAAAGTTCTCAACACCAAACTGAAAGGAAAAGAGGTCAGCTGGACTCACAGTTCCAGCAGGGTCAGTCTATGTTTGGCTGGCTCCGAGGCCAGGAACAGCAGGTGGAAGGGCTGGGTGGAGAACGGTTGTTCACCCCAAGGCAGCCAGGAGGGAGACAGAGCAAGAAGCAGAGGAGCTCAGACCCTGCAAGCCACACCCAGTGACACCACCAGCCGGGTGGCCCCTGACAATACATGCACCATGAACTCACTCCAAGTTGAACCCACCGATGAGTGCAGCATCCCGTGGTCCAACCACTTTCTATACCCACAAGACTTTGGGGACATTTGAAGTCTAAACTGTAACAGGTCCTCATTTTCATGTAGATGACAGGGCTGGTACAGCACCACATCCCCACCCCCACAGACCAGCGGCTTCTTAGGACAGGTACCCAAGGTTGTGAGTGGGCAGTACCACCAGGCTGGTTCCCGACAGGTCCCTCCCACTGCCAGGAAGTCCCTGGAGCCTGGGCCCATGGGTGCCCAACACCTGACTCCCGCATGCTGGGGAGGAACTGAGGCTGGAGGAAGGGATGACCATTCTCTCTGGGGTGTGCTTGGGTCACCGGGCTGCTGGGTGGTCCTGCAGTGTCTCCCATGCCAGGCTGAGTGGGGAGGGCTGCCCTGCCCTGGCTCCAGAATTTAGGGGGAATCTGGGCCCCGCACCTCAGTGTGGCTGGTGTCTGTACTTCCCTAGCCACAGCCTTCTGGCAGCTTCCGGAAACTTTCTTGTCTCTGTGGCCTCCCAGTGGAGCTGGAGGCAGTTGCTGGCCCCCGCTCTGCCTGGCTAGTGGGATCAGTGTGAACTCCTGTCCCCTTGGTCCTCACCCTGTGCCCACCCACACGCAGTCCCAGAGGCCCCCTGGCACTCAGCTCTGGAGGAGAGCCTCAGCCTCATTTGTTGCTGCCTGGGAAACCGCCCAGAGGGCTCAGGATGCGCCCGAGCCACACACGGACCCGCCTGGCTCTGGCTCCAGTTCCAGCTCTGGGTGAACTTGTCAGTCTGTGGCTGGCTTAGCCTTTCTCACCCCTGGACCCTTGGGAGAAGCGCAGCTCAGGTCTTTCAGTAGGGACAGTAACAAGACTTAGGCCAGGACCTGGGCTGCCCGGTGTTGCAGGACGTGAGCTCCCAGAGTCTGGAGCCAGCCACAGCCCAGGCCTAGCCAGCTGGGCACAGCCCAAACCCCAGAGGGCTGGGGGTGCTGGAGGCGCTGCTGCCTGGCCAAGCGCCTGTTCCCGCCAGGACCTCACACCATGCCTGCCCACTGGGCTGCAGAGGAGGGCACAGGCTATGTGGGCCGGGTTGGTCCCCAGGGCACCATGAGGGACAGCCTGAAGCTCGTCAGTCAGAGCCATCTGCCTTGGGGGGCCCTGAGGTCAGGCAGACCCCAAGGCCCCGGGGCCCTCCCCTGCGACTTTTGGCTGGGAGCAGATGGCAAGGCGGGCAGGGGCGCAGCTGGCCAGTCTCACGTGTCACCACACCCACAACATTCTCCAGAGCAGAGGGCCAGGCCGCAGCCTGCCCTGGCCTCCCACCATCTGACCGACAACCACCCCCACCCTCACCCCACCCCACCCCCGCCCCAGTCCTCGGGAGGCTCAGGGTCACAGAAGCCCTAGAGGAAGTGGGGGAGGCAAGGCCAGGAGGCCTTTTTACATGGAAATAGGAGAGCGGCCTCCTGGAACGCTCTTCCCTTCGCCATGTATTTCTAGAAAGCCTGCAGTGGCCAAGTCCCTGGGTCTCCTGCTGGCCTGGAGGTGGCTGAATGGTTCCTGGGAGGAAAAATAAGGAAATAATGACACTGGGAGTGGCGTCCACACTGCGGGGGTGGGGTGGGGCTGCCTACCCAAAGTTGGCCTCGCTGGGAAGACCTGGCCACCAGCTGCCTGGCACTCGCCCCTGTCCCTCAGCCTGCCCTGGTCTCTCCTTGTCCCTCCCTGCCCTCGCTCTGGCTCTCCAGGCCAGCCCCCCCTCAGAGCTGGCAGCAAGAATAGCTTAGAGGCCCTGCTGCCCGGGGCCTTCGGCTGTGTGTACCCAGCAGGTTGCCCAGCTTCTCTGAGCCCACTCCTTCAGCACAGTGCTGGGTTCTGGGGCCATGGTGCACTGTGGAGAGAGCCCGCCTCCGAGGGACCCACCTGCTGGGGCTGCCCACCTTCCTTGCTATCCTGGGATAAGCTTGGGCAGGGCCGCTGTCTCCCCACCCTTAGGCTGAGTGGGCCAGTTTGGGTCAGTCAGTCATTCCACACTGGGCCTGGGGTCCTGGCACAGCCTGAGGGAGCGCAGCAGGGACCCCCGTTCCTGTTCCCCAGGGGTGGGAGGCGTGGTCCCCTGGGCAAGGAAGAAGGGTTAGGGGAGCTTCTGCTCTGGTCCCATGCCCTCCCGGATGGTGTGGTGGTAGCAGACGCATGCCCTCGCAGCCCTGGATAAGGCTGCCTGCTTTGTCTGCCCCGCTGCACCATCCAGGAGTGGGGATGGGGATGCCCTGTTTTATGAGTGGGAAAGACGAGCCCAAGCCTTGCAGTGAGGACGAGAGGCTAGAGCTAAACTCGGAGGCTGGCATAGGCGCCTGCATGCCCACTGTACCCCTGAAGCCTGCTAGTTGAATGACTACTCATAGTGCCCGAGGCCCCAGGCCAACTTTGCTAAAGCACACCTGACCCAGCAGAGCAGTGACGGGCTGGTCAGGCCGGGCCCCACGCTGACTGACCACTGTGCCCAGAGCCAGGCTGGGTCAGACCCTACCCCCGCCCCGCCCCAAGGCTGGGCCAGCCTGTGGAGGTCACGGCAGCTCCTCTGCCTGCCAGTCCCAGAGGACATGCCCTGCTGCCCTGCCCCTCACCCCACGCCAACCTGGAGGGTGATTTATGTGGTGGAGGCAAAAGGCCGCCGGAGGTGGGGCCTGGGGACAGGGGTCAGGACAGCCAGAGGGCCTTGGATGGGGTGACGGCTAGCCCCGTGACCCACGGGCCACGCCTGCAGAGCAGGGGTACAGCCCCCAGAGTAAGAGGAGGTCTGGTTGGGCCATCTGGCCCTCTGTGCCTGGGAGGTGGCAGCGCCTCCACTGTGGGCTCAAATGGCCAGTGGGAGGGGAAGCCAGATGGCGGCAGGGTGGGTGCCCAGAGGATGCACTGTGTACTGGGCTCACAGCAGGAACACAGGGTATTTCCGCATCTGCACACATGCACAAATGTACGCACGCACACATGCATGCCCAGGCACCACGTAGATGTCTGTGTGGCTCCTCCTGGGCTTTGGGTGAGGCTTTGAGTGCACACTGGCCTGGTGAAGATTCCCAGACACACCAGGCACACATATGTATGTGCAGAAAACAGGCACACAGGTCCACGTGTACAGAGACGGTCAGTACAGGCATGCAGACATGTGTGTCCACATGGGCAGAGGCCACACATGCACAGGGAGATAGGATTGCACACTCACGAGTGCCAATATCCACAGTATGTAGACATCCATAAGGCACATCAAGCATGGGGATGCCTGCTGTCACACACACGTGTACAAAGATGTGCGTGGGCACACACTTGTTGACAAAGGATGAGGCTCTGCGAGCCCTACCACCTCTCTCATAGCAAGGCCCATGCCGAGAGGACCTGGCACCCCTGTCCTGCCCTCTACTGGCTGGTCCCTGCCTCTGAACTGCTCCTTTGGAGCCCCCACCCACAAAGTACCTGCCAGGGTCTCCTTCACTGCTGCCCCTGTGCCTGGCTCAGGTCCTGGGCCATAAAGGTTTGTCAAATAAGTGGCAGTGGGGACCTGGGACAGTCGGGACCCCTGGACCCCTGTCACCTAGAGGTGCCACTGGGCAGCCCAGCTGCATTCACAGACTGTTCGAGCTGATTCAGCTAAACTTAAAGCCTGACCCAGTGAGTTTCCCGCCAGCCCAGAACAACGCTCCAATTGCGTCTGGGATGCGCCTGCTGGGAGCTGCAGGGCAGCTGGCCTAGATCCAAGCTTCTTCTTCCTCACACACATCCTTGAGCAAGGGCGCAGCTGCTGCCTCCAGCTGCCTCTGGAGGACTCAGGCTTGGCACCACCAAAGGCCACACTGGTGGCGGGTATGTGGTGCACACCTGTAATTTAGCTGAGGCAAGAAGATTGAAAGTTCAAGCCCAGCCCTGGCAACTTAGCAATTTAATAGACCCTGTCCCCAAATAAAGAGTAAAGAGGGCTATCATGTCACTGTGTGGCTGGTCAGGCACTAGAGTGACTGGGTCACATTCCCTGTGGCTTTAGTTTCCTTAAGATCATGCAGAGGGCCAGGGGTTTGGCTCAGTGGCGCCATGCCTGCATGGCCAGCTCAAGGTCATGAGTTTATCCCTGGTACCGCCCAGAACAAGAACAGACAAACCAAAAGATCACACGGGATCTGGTGCTGAGATTGGTAGGGAGCCACAACAGGCCCAGAGAGACCTTGGCATGTGGCTCATTCTCCCAGGGTAGCCAGGGAGCCAGTGCTGGGCTTCTGTGGTGACGGGTCCCCCAGCGTGTCCATGGCCCCCACTCGGAGAGGGGCGTGAACTACAGGCTCGCAGGGAAGGTGGACACAGCGTTGAGACAACATGGGGAGAGTCAGCCCTGAGCCCACATCTTGGCCTCTGCGCTATAGACCCCAGTGCCCAGCCCACTCTGTGGAGCCCTGTCCTGTCTGCTCTAAGGTGGCCAGTAGCATCCTGGCTGCCAGGTGCCAGGAACACCACAGTGTCACCGCCAGCTTGGGTATGGGACAGTGGCACAGAACCGAGGACCTTTAGGTTTTTTTTGAGACAGGGTCTCGCTTTGTAGTTCAGGCTGGCCCTGAGCTCAGCCTCAAACTCACATCACAGCAATCCTCCTGCCTCTGCCTCCCGAGTGCTGGGATTACAGGCGTGAGCCACCACGCCCGGCACTGTGGTATGTGGTACTGATTGCTGCTGGGCGTGAGTCTCCACGCCCAGTATTGTATGTGGTTACTGGGAATCGAACCCGGGTCCTTGCGCTTATAAGACAGGCACCGGAACCACTGAGCTAAATCCCCAGCCCCCAGAACCGAAGACCTTTTTAGTGAGTCTTCAGAACTTGGTAGGAGCTTTCTGGGTAGAGAAAGGCAGGGGATCATGTGACAGGAAGGACCAGGGACAGGGATAGGCACAGGGTCAGCCACAGTGCCCTCCCTCTGCTCCCCTGCACTAGCACATCCCGGAGCCCCTGAGCCCGGGTCAGGGCTACCCTCTTGCACTGCCCGTTGTGACTCTCGGGCATCCTGGTGGTGCTCCTGCTCCAACCTTGCTGGCGTGGCCCTGTGGCTACCCTCCTGTCCGCCTCAGGCTGTCACTCTTGCTGTGCAGCAGTGATCTCCACTGCCCGCAGCTCAGTCTTCCCTTGTTTCCAGCCACAATGAGTGTGTCACCTCCCTAGAAGACCTTTCTGACAGCCTCCCCAGGAGTGTCATGGCGTCCTCCCCAACCTCCGCTCTCTCACAGTGACCTGTTTTCTGGCTGGTCTGCCTTCCAGATCATTGGCCCTTTGTGATGAAACCACTGCGGCTCGGCCCTGAACAAAGATCTCGATTCTTACTCAGGAGCTGGACTCTTAGTGTTTGTAGAATGAGTAAAGGGGGCTAGAGTGGGGACCTCAGGCAGTTCGGCGTATCTGCTGTGTGGAGAAGCAAGAGATTGAGTTCACCTTCAGGCAAACTGAGGCTGGGAGCTGCATCTAGTGCCTGGCCAAGAAGTCAGAAGGAGCATCTTGGACAGGTGGTGGGAGTGACGTTGCTGGCTTCAGACTGACTGGGCATGGCCCCTGGCACACAGGAGGCCCTGTCAAGATACCTCAGTGTGCCACAGAGACAGAGACCAGTTCTCTCGAGTTCTCTTGCTGTTCTGGAGCCCAAGATTCAGCCTCAGGTGGGCAGGCCGGTTCCTCCTGGGGCCTGGAGAGAGGCTGCCCTTGTACCTCGTGGCTTCTAGTGGCTGCTGCAGCCCCCAGCGTCTCTGCATCCACCTGAACTCTCACATGGCCTTTCTAGAGGCCTTGTGCACTCTCTCCGGACAGACTGTCTGGGATATCCCCAACTCAGGGTGCCCTGGTCTCAGAGCCACCTACCTACACCTGCAAAGACCTCTTCCAAGTAAGGTTGTATACCGCGGGTTGCAATTTGGGAGCCTGTCTGACTAGCACCTCTTCTCCCTGCCATCCACTTAGAATGCCATGGCTTCCTCTCCCTCCCCCTGGACCACCCCAGTGCCACACCATGTCCTAGAGCCCTGCCCTCTCGATCTTCTGGCCCCTGTCCCACTGGCCATGGGGCCTCTGCTCCACCTGGCCCTGTGTGCCGTGGGATTAGCTTTGTCTTTGTGCTCCTGTTAGACGATACCGTCTGTTTTATCAGTGACGGGTGCTTCTCCACCCCAGGGAAACAAATGACAATGTCTGACCCTATTCCACTATCACATGGCAGGTGGCAGAAGTACTACCCAGTGTCTTCCCGGAAGCATAGATGGCTGCCCCTGCCCACTTCCCCAATTCTCAGTTCCAGGGCAGGAGCTTGTTGGGCCGCCCGCCCAGTCCCCCAGCATCTGACGCTGTCCTGGGCACACAGTGAGAGCCAGTCTGCAGACAAGCTGGGAGTGGATGCATGGACGGATGCAGCTGTGGTTAAAACCGTGTGACAAGAAGCAGGCCATGGGGTGACCTGTTCAAAATGTTGGCCCAGCCTGCAGAAGTTCTGGCCCCTTGGCTGGTTCCTCTGGAGGGCTGTGTTTCATCTCTGGGCCAGTGACAGAGTCCCAGTGTGAGTGCATCCCTAGGTGCTTGGCCACTTGGTGCTATGGTAACAGGTAGACAGGTATGTCCCCCACCCCATAATAATGCCACAGCTTAGGTGTCCACAGGAGGCATGGAAGTGCCAGCTCACTGTATGGTGCCAGCTGGGGTGTGGCCTAGGGTGGTGGGATAGCTCCTGCACCTCCACAGCTGATCTGCACCATGAAATGGATAAGGGATAATAGTGGCGATGGTCTCCTTGGCTACGGGGACTGACTGAGCAAAGCCTCGGATCAGCCTGGCCCATGCTTGGCAACATGTACAGAAGCATGGCTGTCATCATTGTGGGAACGGACCCGAGCATCATTACAGAAAGTAAGAGCAGGAGAGAGATGGGATGACAAAAGCCCTTGTTTTCTCCGGGCTGCCTGAGGCCTGAACAGAGGCATGAGGTGGCCGCAGGGAGATTGGGGCTTCTCATCATTAGGAAGGTACAAAGGTGGGGGACCGGTGCCCGGGCCCCTCCCAGCTCAGCCACATGGCAGGAGCTAAAGCTCCACTGCCAGCTGTGGGGAGGATTTATGTGGACAGCAGCATGGGCAGCCTGGGGGAGCCAGGAGGCAGGGCTTCTGTGCCCACTTTTCAGGGAATAGCTGGGGCAGAGGTTGTGGCTCATGCCTACATCCCCCAACTTTGACAAGATGCGTCAGGCAAATCCTTAGGCCCTTTGCACACACTTGTGCATGCTAGCACACACTCCCACACGCATGCACATACATGGCCATGCTGTTGGGGCTCTCAGTGGAAGGAGAAGCAGTTCTGTGGCTACTTGTGACATGCTAGGGATCCCGAAGCTCCCTTGGTCTCCGACCTGCAAGTAGCATTCCTGATGTGAGAGTAGAGGCTGGGGTTCACTCCCTGCACTTCTCCTGTACCTTCTGCTCTTGGGTTGCCACCTGGCTGGCCATGCTGTCACCAGGACCCTGGTGCACAGGTACAGGCCTGTGCTGCTGTTTCCTCTGCCCGGCTCCATCTCCAGCCCACTCACCTGCAGTACCCCGGGGTCCTGTTCCCTGCTGCCCAGTGCTGTGCATCTTTAGGGTGCTCTGCGCCAGCCCCAGGAGCACCTGCTGTGCCTCTGCCTCCCAGGAGCAGCTGCCGCATGGGTAATTAGAGGCTGCACCAGGTGTGGCGGCCAGCTCAGTGCAGGCCAGTGCTGTACCTGTCCCCAGCGTGCCTCAGCTGGGCACAGGGCAGCTGGTGAGCGTGGAGGGTGGGGGGAGGTGGGGGCAATGCCTCTGCCTGATGACCGCCCTCAAGGCTGGGGCAGCTGTGCCAGGTCTCACAGATCCTGGGGAGCTGAGCTCGCATGGCAGGCGGCTGGCAGCGGGCTGCTGAGCCTTCCAAAGGTAGCAGCCATCTGCACTGTGATAAAAAGCCCCGAGGATGATAAATAGACAAGTCGCACTTTTATTGGATTGCAGCTTTGGAGCAGCCACTTTGGGTTTGGCACTGCGTTAACGACAGATTTCTGCTTCCCTTGCAAGGCCTGGCCTTGTAGGGAGTGCGCCAGCCACCATGGCCCTCTTGGCGGGAGAGAGGTCCCAGCCCCAGCCTCGGCCTCTGCCTCTGCCCTTATGGGCCCTGCACTCTGCCCTGGACCCCCTGGGGACCAGTGTATGGACCTGGGTCTTGTGCTGGACTCTGCTGCACCCCATCGGGCCCCTTACGCTACCTGTGAGGCTGAAGGGGCATGCATGGAGGTGCCCTGGGCAATGGCTGTGCAGAGCTTTGGAGCAGCACCAGCACATTCGGTTACCTTGAGTCACTAGGATCAGCACTTTGTCACCATCCTTAGGTCAGTGTCTGCCAGTCCTGTCCAGCCCCACACGGGGCGTTTGCTGCATGGGTTCCCTGCTGGGAGGCAGGTCCATTTCTGGGGGCCCCTCCTCTTCCAGGCTATGATGTAGAGCTCTGGGTGCCTTCCAGCTTTGCCACAGCTATGAGACTCTGGGCAGGGGCTGGAACACTTGATGCCTCAGTTTCCCCATCAGACAACTGATAACACAATGTACCACCCAATCTGATTGAGAGGCTGAAGGGAAGGGACCCATTTGGAGGTCTTGGGCTGGAAGCTGGGCAAGTAGGCATGAACGTGCAGGGGCACCTGGCTCTGCCACAGGCCCTTCCTTCGCTGGGGGCCTGAGGCGGGTGGGTATCAGCCCTGGGAGTGAAGGTGCCAAGGTGAGATTGAGGATGGGCCGGGCAGCCTCCCTGGTGCTATGAATAGTGGTTGTCACCAGCCAGTGGGTATACATAGGGTGAGGAAGGTGTGAACCAGGAGGTCCTGGGAGCCACCGTGGCAGTGGCACAGTGGCCCCACCTGAGCCTCAGCCTCCCCCTCACCTTGGTCCCGGCCCCTGTGTCACCTGCTTTTCCCTGCCCTGATACACACATCCTTCCTCTCCTCTGCCCTCCGAGCCCTTTGTAGCGCTGTGGGCCTCCCTGAGTGCCACACTGCCCTCAGCTGAGAAGCAGAGCGCATCCCAGGCCCCACACCTGCTCGTCACCAAGCCTTCCGGACCCTGCTGCCTCTCTGGACCCCCTCGGCTCAGGCTGCCTGTGGGGGCCAGGAAGGGAACACACCATATCAGGGCTGCAGTCCCAGCTCCATGCTTGACCTTGGTCCAGTGTCCTTGGCTCCTCCTCCGGGAAATAGGACAAAGTGCCCAGGGTGGCGTGTGGAGACCGGGTGCTTGCTGTGTTTGCTTTCAACTGGGCACTGGCACCTCCCACTCTTTCTGGACAGCAGGCAAGGCTTTGCCTCCCGAGGTCTCCATCGGGAGGCAAAGACAAAAGGGAAACCTGGCCTCCCTGAGTCCATGAGCCTGGGGTGCACAGGAGAATCCATAGCACAGGAGCCAGGGTAAGGCTGCACCAGGTGCCTTCCTGGGCTTGGCCTTGTTGGCAAAGGTGACCTGCCCAGTCACACAGTCCCTCACTGCCAGCCCGACATGCTGACTGTGGGTGGGTCGGAGTTGGGCAGCTTCAGATGCCTCAGGACTTGTACTGACTCCGCATGGGAGGACGCAGCTGCAGATGGCCAAGGGAGACTGCATCGGGTAAAGGGCAGCCTCCCTCCCTACACTGCAGCTGGTGACCCTCTGCTGTTCCCACGTTAGACTAGAGAATGATTCCGGCTGCACACCTCCGCCTCACAGTGTGCTCCAGCCTCTGGAGCTTTGGGGATGCATCTGGCCTGGCCTTGGGGATACTGCACCCAGCCAGCCTCATGGGTCATCAGAAAGCTCGAGATCTCCAGATGACCTCTGAGCACTCTATAAAAAGCCCTGGAACACAGTGGGGACTTTGCCAAGGCAGAGAGGAGCTGTGGCAGAGGCAGGAGGGGCACTTACTGAGCAGCTGTCATGTGCTCGGACTCTGCCACAGGCTCATGTCAGCCCCATGGGTGGATGTGGTCCAGGTGCTGAAGTGGGGCCTGGGGCAAGCTGTGCCCCTCCCTCCTGCCCTCCTGTCTGCCCTTGTCCCCCCTCCCTGCCCTGGGGTGATACAAGCTGAAGGGTGAGGTGGAGGTACTTGGGATGGGACATGGCAGGCTGCCCAGCTGTACCACTCGGCCGGGCCTGCAGCCCCGGGCAGGAGCCCAGGAGCCTGCGCTGTCCCGGCCGGGAGAGGCGGGCAGCAGCTGCTGCTAACAGGTGAGCACGCCGCCCTCCCAGGCCTCCTGGAGGGGCGGTAATGAAGTGCAGCTGTGAACTCCGGGTTTGGGTCAGGAAGGCAATTTCTCATCTCTCCTCACAGCAATCGAGTTGAAAATCCGGGAGCTGAGCACTCTCTGCCCTCCCTCGCCAGCACGGGCGGGCGGTGGCGGTGGCCCTGGGGAAGGCAGGTGGCAGGGTGAGCTGGCAAGAGCAGCCCAGCAGTGGGAGGCGGGAGCAGGGAGCAGCCGCCTGCCCGCCTGAGGACAGGGCTGTTTTTCTGCCTCCTGCTGTAACTGCTCGTGGTGGTTCTGCTGGAGGCTGCTCACCTCGGGGTGGCGCTGGCCCGGCCCCACCGCCAGCCACATCTGAGGCTCTCAGAGGCGCCAGGCAGCTGCTCCTGGCCTAACCGACTTTTCCGGATGGTTCCTGGCCTGCAAGGTCCCAGATAAACAAAGCCAGGGTGGCTGTAAACCTCAGGGCTGTCCTGTGAGATGGTGGCCTGGAGCAGGAGGCAGCAAGGGGGGGAGGAACAACCCTGGCTTCCAGAGCGGGCTCCCCATTGGCCCTGGGTTGAGCAGAGGGGCCAGTTTCTGTAAGGCAGTGCTGGCCCAGTGGCACTGATGGGAGAAACAAGCCAGCAGCAGCTCCTACCCTGTCTCCTGGGATCCAGGCTCCAGGGCCCAATGGCCTCATTTTCTGCTCAGCTGAGATGTGTTCAGAGAACACTGATGGCCTCTGGGGAGGTTCCTGAGGCTGGGGGTCTGGAGCCAGTGCCCTGGGGTTTGGAGGGCCACTCTGTGACCACAGAAGGATCACCAGACTGCACCGATCCTGTCGCTGATAAAACATGAGGGCTGAGCTCAAAAATACACTGTGAGGCTTGTACACTAAGAACACTGACGGCCGTAATAGCGTTTCTCCCATGGTGAGAGAAACATGGAAAGCTGTGCTGCTGCTAGCCTGGGCTCCAAGGGAGGGCTGGACCTCAGCTAGGGGCGGAAGTGGAAGGCAGAAGTGTGTCCTGATTCTCCCTTGGCGCGGTTGCTGTGGGCTGCCTCTTCTCCAAGCGCCTTACATGTTGTGTTTAAAACCAGGTTTCTCAGAGTGCAGCTTATGCGCAGTGACATGCAGAGTTCTCACAACAGATACCAGGCCCATGTCTCACACCAATACCCTCCGTCTATCTCTCTGTGGTCACCCTGGTCCTGGCCCTGCGATTCTGCTTTCCCTGGAGTCCCTCTGTCCTGCCCACTTGCTTTGGTACTGTAGGGACCCCCACAGGTCCCCTGTTGGCCCACATTCCTTTCTATGGACTTCAGCCCCACGGATGCTCCTGGGCTGTTGGCCCAGCCCAAGCCCCAGAGCCAGGCCCTCTACCAGCAAAGAGTGTCTCCACCTGATGCCGAGTCTTAGCGTCAGGTCAGACCGTGGCCAAAGATGGATCTTTGTCCCTGCCACAGAGACCATGGCCGGCACGGATAATTGGATTTTAATAAAGCGAGCAGGAGTGGGCCACGCTGGCCCGTGCAGAGGCCTTGCAATTACACCGATTATGTTGTTCGAGTCAAGCTGTCTGATCACTCCCGTCCCTAATTTGATGGAGCTCGGTGGCCCTGCCAGCAGGGTTATTTATTTATTTACCTGGCTTTCATGAGCTGGGACGAGCAAGGCTGGGTGATTGATACCAGGAGTGACCCCAGATCCAACCCATGTGTTCCTGCTCACACAGCCCTCGCACTGGTCCCAAGACCCCAGCCCGGCACTCAGGAGTCCCCTGGGGATAGGCTAAGAAGGCTGATATCCAGGCCAGCTAAGGGCTCTCAGCTAGGCTTTGGGACTTTGGGAAGCTGCCAGGGTCTCCTAGTAGCCACTGTCTGGGGGACATAAACCCTTCTGAAGCCCAGGCTGGGCTAGCTCCTGCCAGCCAGAGCCTCCTTCCTGGGCTGCCCCAGCATCAGGGCACAGCCATAGCCACATGGTGGCCCACGGTTCTTGCTTCCTGCAGGACGTGGGCATCCTGGAGAGGGACCTGGAAGGGCCCCTCAGCACAGACACCGCCAAAGAGAACAGCTGGTGACAGCATGGGTGTCTGTCCCTGGCAGTGTGTGGCCTGTTCTATCCCCTGCTTGTTTGGTTAGCAAACATTTCTTGCCTGCCTCCCTTCTGCCGGGCCTTTTGTGAGGTCAGGTGGGTGGAGGTGCTCAGTCCCTCCTTCTCTGCCCCTCCGAAGAGGTGGGTCATCTTCCTGCTCTGGGGGTTTGAGCGATAATTAGCTCCATCCTGAGGATCTGTCTGTGGACTCAGAACACTGCCATGTGATCCGGGTCAGTGCGTTCAGAGCTCCCTAGGGACAGGCTCAGAGGCAAAGAGATCCCTTGGGGTCTCCACAAATTCCGGATGGGACCAGCCCTGGCAGGTAGGGCCCCAGGGCTGAAGGTGGTTTGTGCCCCCACACCCGAGATCTAGGCCTCCTGATTCCTCCAAGTGGTGCCCTAAGCCTGTTCCCCTCACCACACAGAACAGGTGGTACCCCCGGTGACCCCGAGAGACCCTCAGACATGTAATCACTGAGAACAGCCTGGGGCCAGCCCCACTTCTCAGTGCCTCTGAAGCTCCCTCACTGCCCAGCCACCCTGGCCAGCACCATGCTCTCTTATCCCCAGCAGAGAGGCCTGGTCACTCCCAGGTCCTACTCTGGGACCCTGTTTGCTACTGTTCACAACTCCCTCCTCATCCCAAGGGGCCTGGCATCTGCCCACTTGCCAGAGGCAGGGCTCTCACCTTGTTGGTACTACTGGTAGGTGGGCAGCAGCCAGGCTTTGTGACCCTGAGAGTGGCTGTGGGGGAGGGGAGGGCAGGTCCTCAGGAGGCCACTATTTCCTCTGCCTCCCAGTGGGATCAAGAAGGTCACAGAGCCCGAGTGTTGGCGAGGCCAGATTCTTGGGGGCCTGGGCAGCCTAGGCTGCGGGTGGCCAGCCCTCCTGGCGCCTCCTCCTGGCATCCACATTGTCACCCTGCTGCATCCTCCATATGTTCTCCCCTGCCTCCACTTAGAAGACAACACAAACGCCTATCCCCAGCCAGAAGAGGCTCCCAACCCCTCCTGCACCTCATTTTCAAGGACCCCATCTCCAAATAAGGTCCCCTGCCCAGGGACTGGGGCTGAGTGTAACCCTGTCTCTTGGGGGGCCACAGTTCAGCCCACAGCCAACTCCAGGTGTTTCCTAAAGGACAGGGGACCTGTTGGCCAGGGTGCTGGTTCTGTGCTGATGTGTTCGGATCCGTCTCACCGATAGGCGCTGGCACAGGGGCCCCATGAGGCTTGAGAGGGATCCGAGGGGATCCCATGATGATCAGGGCAACAGAGGCTGCCTGGGTGGCGCGAGGGAAGGGGAAGTTTTCTGCTTGTTTGGGGACCTACCTGCTGTGGGACGACTCTTTCCAAGGTCCAAGACAGGCATGGGGAGCTGCTGTCAAAGCAGTGACCTCAGGTTGCCTGGGCCTCCCCGCGGGGGACTCAGTCTGTTTCAGACAGGCCTGTGGGAGTGTGTGGGCACCTCAGACACCTGGAACTGTCTACACAGGAAGGCCTGTCCAGCTGTCCGTCTCTCAGATAGCAGCCCACGGGGGGCTGTCCTCCCATCATTCCCCAGGGACTCGGGGTGTCACTCCCACACACCAGAGGAGGTCCCAGAGCATCCCCATTGGACAGCTGAGAACACTGAGGCTCACAGAGGTTGATGGTCACCCAGGGCTCAGGCTGGACTGGCAGGTGGATGTCAGGCATACCGATGACCCACTTACCCTGATCCCGGGGAGCCTGGGATCAGGCTCCAACTTAAGGAGGTAACTGAGGGGCAGGATAGGGTTTAAGACTCAGGTACAAGGCAGCTGTGAGTTATCACACAGTACTCCCAGGGACCTGTCTGCTATGGAAACTGAGAAGGCTGAGGTGCAGCGCCCAGGTTCAACCCTGCTGGTGCGGGGGGCTGGGGCCTCCTGCAGACCTCGAACACACTGGGGCAGTGTGTCCTTTCCTGCTGTGTGCGACTGTGCTCTCTGCCCCCTCTGCCTCTGGAGGGGTGTGAGGTGGGTGAGCCTGGGAGAGGACAGGGAGCACACCCCCAGAAAAACGCAAGGACACCCCATCTGAGAGAGTAACAGGGGTTCCCGCCCAAGGGAAGCTGACTGTGCCTTTGCCATCCAGATGCCTCTGTGTAACCAGAGCTGCCTTGAGGTGTCCTAAGCCTGGGTTCTGGCCCTGCCATTGGTGCCATTCCATCCCCAAAAGACAAGGCAGTGTCCCGGGCATGTGGACTGCACAGGCCCCATGGAGCTCTGGAAAGGTCAGGGCCCGTGACAGGGCAGGGGCAGGGAGAGGACGATTGTCTGCAGCAAAGCAGGGCCTCAGCCTTTGTAGGCCGAGACTGCAGCACTGGTGACCAAATGACCAGACCACTCTGCTCTGTGTCTTCAAGGAGAGGTGGAAGCATCCTCTTGCCAATTCCCACATTCATGGACAGGACCCGGACACAACCTCACCCCACACTTTCAGTGCTAGCCAGCAGGGTTTTGTGGGGGGGAACATGCAGAGCCACCCTGAGCCTGGAAAATGAGCCCGAAGGTGGCTGCTCTCCTTTCCAGTAACAATGGCAGCCACTGATGTCAATTTGAAATCTCTGGGTCTCCTCACCCCAGCACGCAGCAGGGACTTGCACCCCATCTGATAGTGGGGACCATGAGGGCAGAGCAGGCCCCCCCCATCCCCCTGTCTGCCCTGACCCGGCCTCTGTACCAGAGACCTCTGCACCTGGCTCCCAGTTTGAAGCAGAAAGTAGAGTGGGGCTCAGGCAGCACGGGAGGTGTGGGCAAGAACAGCTGCAAGGCCACAGGCAAAGGAGGACACTGAGGACGCTGCCAGCCTGGTGCAGTGGAGCAGAGCAGAAGGCTGCAGCTGGGGACAGGCTATAGGGTCAACTATGGATACACTGCATGAAAGTGGGGCAGGAAGCGCAGATGCCCCCAAGCCCCCAGACCCTCCCGGAGGTTGCGGACCCTGCGGGGAGGAAGGCCACCCAGCAGCATAACAGCGGGCCTCGCCCCGTGCCCAAGACACTGCTCATAGCCCTTGGCTCCTTGGGCTTGCTCTTGCCCTTGCACCGGGGAAGGCACCATGCTCCTCAGAGGCCTGCTGTCTGCCCAACAACTGCCCGACCCAGACGCTGGCTGCTCCAGCACACCAGAAACCAGAGATGCCCTTCCTGGGCCATGGTGTTACTGGGGAGGCTTGTCCTTGCAAAGGGCTTTGGAGTCAGGACCGCAGGTCTGGGAAGCACAGGCCTTGCCTGGCATAGCTGCCAGGGACCCCAGGGCCCTGTGCACATACAGGAGGGCACCCCTGCTAGGATAGACCTGCTCGGTGCTGTTGAGTAGAGCAGGCTAGAGCATTGGTACAGTGCACAACTCAGACTACTTACCTGGCAGCCCACCCTAATCTCAGACTTGGCTCATAGCACAAACCACCAAACTTCCCTTTCACTCTGGGGCATCATTCTCATGGTTCTGCCCTGTTTCTTTTGCCATGCGAGACAAAAATGGAATCTATTCCCTTGTAAAAAGGGGCAGCCTGGAAGTGTAGGATCCTAAGAGGTCCTTCATCCGATGTCCCCATTGTTCAGATAGGAACACTGAGGCCCTGTATGAAGTGTGGTTAAGACTTTTTGATTCCCAGTTATTTTCTCCTTGGGATCTTGGGAATTTGCTTTGTACAGGCTGAACCAGTGCTGGCCCCGCTGGAAGCCAGGAGGGCACAGCCCTGCTGTCTGCATCTAGGCCACATTCCCCAAGGATGCTCAGCACTCTGCCTCGTGCCCTAGCTCCCAGGCCCCATGGCCCCTGGACAGAACTTGAATAGGGAGGTGAGTCCCCAGGGAGAAGAGATACTTCCAGCCCTGTTGATGGGGTGCACAGAGGGTCCCAGGTCGACCCCTTCCTGCTCCTGGCCTCAGACAAGGACCTGCTGGCAAGGGAGAGACAAGTGGCCCTGCTGCGTCAGCCTGTCCCTCACCCAGCAAGACTCTTCGGCTCCTGGCCTGGAATGCAGATTGTTCAAGAGCAGTGGCTGGTGCCCAGGGAAGCCCTGCTGGGCTCGGCCAGGCCCACAGTGCAGCCTCCCAGGAGCCCAGGCCCTTGCCCCAGAGATGCCAGTGTTCAGCAGAGGATGCTGCGCCCCGCCCTCATTGGGGGATGCTGGACATTTGGGACTGGAAACCAGCTGTTTTGAAAGAAAGCACCCAGTGAGAGGCAAGGCTGTCCCTGCTCTGAGCACGACTCTCAATTTCAAAAGCAGGAGTGGCCAGCAGAAAACAGGACTGTTAGGCCCGGCAGACTCTGGGAGGCTGAACCAGGAGGGTCCAAAGTTTAAGCTCAGCCTGAGGAATTCAGTGAGACCCTGTTTCAAAATTTTAAAAAAGGAAAAAAAGGGAAGCTGGGGATGAAGCTCAGGGTGAAGGTCCTGGGTCAATGCTGAGTAGACAGGGGAGAAAAAGCAGAACAGGCAATGCACCTGGGGGAAAATTCGGCAGGATGAGACCCTGGCCTTTCCCAGCTGGGCAGGACCCTGAGCTGATGCTGTCTTTGGGGTCTTGGAGAGCTAGAGGATGCAAGAGCAGGGGCCGGTGGCCCCGTGCTTCAGGAGGATGTTGGTGACCCAAGCTCATGACAGGCATTAATCCAGGAAGGCAGGGGCCGGGCAAGGGCAGGCCTGGCAGGGTTGGGGTGAGAGGCTGCTGCTCACACAGAAGCAGTTCTCACACCCTGTGTCCCCACACCCGGGCTATAGGGTGTCCCCAGGGCCACGCCTTGCTCCCACACAGGTGCTGGGGTTGGTGACTCCCAATCCAGAGCTGCCCTGGCTGCCTGGTGTTCTCCAGCACACCTGTCCCCACTGAGACTTCAAGGTGTGCCAGCCTTGGAGGTCATCTACACCCTTGGGAATAGTGCCCACTGAGAAGCCCTGGAGGGCACTGGGAGCCCACACGCTCCTGAGCATACGGACCTGGGATCCGTGGGTGAGGGCCCAAGGCGCCCCGACCCCTAGACTCCTCCTTGAAGCCCCAAGCAGGGATGGTACACGCTGAAGCCCCCCTGCACCTGGGGTCCCTGGAACTCTCAGGCTGGACCATCCATGGAACCCTGGGGCAGAACCAGAGCTCCACTAACAACACCCCACGGGGCTCTGCAGCTACTTCTGCCCAGCACCCCGCATCCCTTGTCTACCGGAGCTGGGCTCCACGGGCCCCTCTGCCCCCTCCCACCATCGCTTTCCAGGGCTTGATTTAACGCGTAGAGGGTGCAAGCGTGCAGCAGTTCCGTTCACGGAGGCGGTGGGGGGGGATCCGTGGATCCCGGGCCGCGCGGGTGGGTACAGGGTGTCCTGTGGCTGCCTGGTAGATGGGGGCGGGGGACTCTGCGCCGCCCACCCCTCCCCTCCTCCCGGATGGAAAATATAAGAGAATGTACCAGTGCCCGGTCCAGAGCCCCAGCCCCGCGAGAGCAGAAATGAAACGCGGCCCCAATTAGAGGCTCTGGTTCCGCAAACTTGATGCCTGGCACTTGAACTGTCACGGCGGAGCCTTAATTAGCAGCGCGGGGGAGAGGTCAGGCGCGTCGCGGTGCTGACGGCGCGTTCCCGAGTGCGGGGGAGGCAGCGCGGGGGAGGTGTGGGGAGGGCCGCAGGGCTGCGGGCGCCGGCGGGTGGCGCGGGAGGCGCTGCGCCCCCGCCCGGCCCCTCCCGGCTCTGCACAGCGGGTGGGGCGCGCGGCGGGCGCGTGGGACCCGGGCTCTGCGCGACCGTCCTGCCCCCTGCGGCACCACGGCTGCCCGTGACCCCCAGGGTCGGGCTTCGGTCTGACCCTCTGCCGCCAAGCCCTTTCCAGGGTCCCCGGCCCCGCCAGGGTGAGCAGCATGCTCCTCTTGAGGACCTGGTCGTCCCTGCTCCAGGATCTCAGTAAGTGTCTAGCATCTGGGAGGGCTGGGAGGATGAGGTGGCGCTGTCGAGACTGCCCCTTGCAGCGGGCCCCCAGCCCAGGCACGTGGCGCTGGCGTGCCAGCCTTGCAGCCCCGTCCTGCTGCGAGGAAGCAGACCCTGCTGTTCGGGGATCTGGCCGTGCCAAGAGTCTAACCTGGGTGCTCAGTTGAGGATCACCTTGGGGTGCCACCCAGCTGGCTGCAGGCTCTGCCTTGCCTTGGGGCTTCAGGGACCCAGGCTGGGTAGAGGGGTTGGCCCTGGCAGGCCCCTTTGTGCTGGAGGTGCCAGGAGACTGAAATTCTGGAGGCAGAAAATGGGGAAGCAGTATTTCTCCCCTCTTACCTGCAAGATAGGGACTTGGGATGGAAATTGGGGTCATCACAGCACCAGCCAGGACCAAGTGTTGCTGATGCCATGGATAGATAAGGCAAGGGAGTGGTGATATGGGGCCAGTGCCCAGTGCAGAGAGGGTGGCAGGCCCTAGGGACAAGATGAGGTCATCGAGAGGCACAGGGTAGAGCCAACTGAGGTCCTCCTCCGGGGCTGAAGGTACTTCTGGTGGCAGCTTTGAGGCTGAGAGGGTGCTATGACCATAGGTGTGTGGGGATGACTGGTGCCTGGGGACGTGTCCCTCCGGGGTCAGGCTGAGCATCTTGCCCTCCAGGTACCTCTCCCCTGCCGCACCACAGCTGCCCGTGACCCCCAGGGTCGGGCCTCGGTCTGACCCTCTGCTGCCAAGCCCTTTCCAGGGTCCCCAGCCCCGCCTGCCCCTCTGCCAGGTGGGCCTCCTGCCTGCCATGCCTGCTGTCCTCCTGCCACCCAGCTCTGCGTGTACCTCCATCCTGTTTGAACTGCAGCTTTGAAAGCTTTTTGCCTTTTGAAAACTCAGTGGAAGTGTCATTTGTGGAGAGGTGGTGAGCAGTTGGTGATTATAGGGCAGTGGGTAGAAAGAGCTTAAGACAAATCCCCATCCATCAGATGTCAGCTTACCTGGTTTCCAGGCTCTTGGGGGCCAGGATGGGGCAGCTGCTTACGGGGGCGGCTTTTCCCTTTGAGCCAAGCTAATCTATGAAACTTTTTTCTTATTTTGGTGTTTGATCAGTTTCCCTCTGCCCGGCACCCTCTGTGACCCTCTCCGAGTACCTGGCTGGTAGAAGGAAGCCTGGCACCCCCAAAGGCTTTTCTCCGGCTATGACCTTGGCCTAGTCAGATGGCATCTCAGAACCTCAGTTTCCCCAGGGGGAGTGGGAGGATGGTCATGCAGCCTCGTGTATGTGCCTGGTGGTCCATGTTCTGCATCCCTGCCCCTCTGTGCCTGATTCCTGTCTGGGGTGGAGCTGCCTGGCAGCAAGTAGCTCACTGAAGCCCCAGCTGGGAAGTGCTGGAAGGGCTGCTGGCACACACAAGTGGACCCTGGGTACTTACCCATCCCTACCTGTGCTCACCTGTAGGCCTCACCTGAGGGAAACACTGGCTTCCTGCTGTGTTTCTGCAGGTCCAGAAATGGAGCGGGGAGGGGGGATGGGGGGGGACACACAGCTGGAGGTCACATAGCTGGGAAGGCATGAGAGATGAGAGGTAGGAAGAGGGCCTAGCAGGTCACATCCCCAATGAGATGTCCTGAGCCACTGGCCACAGCTTTGCAGCCACGGGTCAGGCCTGGCCCTAGACATCCCTGACTCCTCGGTGCCCATCTGCAAGAGCGGAAGTCGTGTGACACTGTTCTTTTTGTGGCACAGTCTCGTGGTGCAGTCTTTGTGGGAGTAAGTGCACCTATAATAAAGGCTGTGCACTGCCGGTTGATAAGCACCCCCTTCTTCCCCACCAGACTGCCTGCTGCTCCACCCTCCATGCCTCAAGGCCAAGCTCCTCGACACCGTGGAGCCGCCCTTGGTGCTGAGTGTACAGTAAGTGCCCAGAAAATGCTTGCTAGAGGAGTGCATTTCGAGCATTTCCCTGGCTAACCTGTTGGTGTTGGTTCCATTTTGGGCTTCTC
This sequence comes from Petromus typicus, assembly GCA_004026965.1. Classification (NCBI taxonomy): domain Eukaryota; kingdom Metazoa; phylum Chordata; class Mammalia; order Rodentia; family Petromuridae; genus Petromus; species Petromus typicus. Next base: position 58,618 of record PVIR01002613.1, read on the forward strand.
AGCAAGCGCTGTGCTTGAATGACTTGGAATTACATCCAGAGTGTGTGGACCCCTAGGGACACCTTCCAACCAGCCTGTCCCCCAAGGATGCCAGGAATGAGTTCATTGGTGCAGAGTGCAGACCCTGCCCTGCCAGCTGGCTTTCCCTAGGGGGAGGGCGGTCCGTGTTTCCGTGACAACACCACCTCCGGCAGTACTCCAAGGGGAATCTCTTGGGCAGCTTATGCTTGGTCAGGTTGGGTGGTGGGAGGATGCAGTATGAGTGTCCCAGGCCGAGCTAGCACAGGCCTGAGCTCGCTGGCCAGCTGCACAGAGCACCAGTTCAGGAAGGGGGACCCCTACCCCGTGCCTGAGAATGAACCCTAGGCCTGAGTGTCTGACCTTTCCAGAGCAGGAGCGGGCCCCAGAACCCAGAGGGCTGGCTCTGCTGTGGGCTCTGGCCCCTGAGAAGGCATGGTGTCAAGGGCCCCAGCGTCACACAGGGACAGCCGAGCTTGCTCAGAACTCTACAGGTAAGGCTAGGTGGCCAGACCTCTGCCGGGACAGCCTGCTGGGGGTCACCACAGAGGTGACACCATTTCTACTTTCATCTTTAACATATAAACTGGGCAACCCATTGCCAGTTTGTGAGAAGAAGCTGCCTAGCAACACGGGGGAAGAGACGAGGAAGGATGGGACTGTGGGGGGGGTGGACAGTGCGGTCCCTGGTAAGAGCACAGCCATGCTGGCCAGAGTGGACACGTGTGTCTCCACACAGCCAGTGGGACGCAGGGCTGGAGCTGTGCAGCCAGGTTCTTGTCCTGAACCTGTCTCTTAGCCCATGTGCCCATGGGCAGTACACATGTACTGCGTGCCCATGTCCTTGTCTATAAAAGGAAATAATAACAGTATCTGTTTCAACCCCTTTAGTTACTGCTGTGAACAGTGACTCTGAGACAGTGATTTGAACAGGGATGTTTCTCTGGCTCAAGAATCTGGGGTGCAGCTAGCAGCCACAGGCAGGGGCTCTGCAGATCCTGTTGGACAAGAGCTGGTCCTCCCTCACCCTGCTGTCCTTACCTGGACTCCTTACTTGGCCGAAGGCTGGCATGACCAGTGTCCAGGGAGACAGCACAGGCTGGGGGCCTTCGCTCACCCCACATCCGGGGCCACACAGCATCTCCACTGCAGGGGAGAGGTCATGAAAGCAGAAGCCGGGGTACATGAAGAGTGTGCGGCATGTTCCAAAACATACTCCCAGAGCCTGGGCTGGAGGGCCGGTATGTGTGAGCACCAGTGACCTTGCTCCTGGCCGACCTATGACCCTAGATCTCAATGCTCTGGGATCCGGGGGCCTGCGGATGAGGGACATCCTAGGAAACAGAGGAATCTAGAGTTATGGGCCGAGTGTGTCTTTCTTGGGGTCTGGCTTCCCAGACTCGGTGAGGGTGGACCAGCCACTCCGAGGCCCCTCTGGGAGGACCCTCCGTGCACAGCACCCCCTTGAGTGACCTCTGGAGGAGGCCACCCTTGTAACAGCCCATGTGGCCCCTCAGGACAGATATTGACAGAAGGTCCCATCTTTCCATCTCCTGATGCTGCGGGCCCCATGTGTGTTATGCCACATGTGGCCTTGCAGAGCGTCCAAGCTAAGTCTGCGCTGGCCTGGAACTCAGGAGCTCACCTGTCTTGGACACTAGGTCTTTGCTGACATCATCACTGAGGGTCTGAGATGAGGTGCCCAGCTTAGGAGAGGCCTCAACCCCAGAACAGGTGGGCATGGGAAGCAGGCATGGGAGTGATGTGGCCACAAGGCAGGGGACACTGAAACCCCCAGTGCTGGCAGGAGCAGGGAGGGATAGGAAGTGGCAGGGAAGGGGCCGCAGAAGCCTCAGGAGGAGTGAGGTCTGCGTGCTTTGATGTTGCGCTGCGGCTCCTGGAGTGTGAGAGGACAGATTTCTGCCATGCTGAGCTCCCCATCATGCCCACCAGTCACCGCACCCCCAGGCTGCCACCTCGTCTTTCCCTTTCCTGGGTTTTAAAACACACAGTGAATTAAAATACCAGCTGGTGTCTCCTATCCTCAGGACCTCAGTACTGCAGAGTAGCCAAGACTGCTAGAGGGCGAAGGGTCTTCACCTGCCCACGAGGCTGGGAGAAATCAGGTCTCCCTCTGGGCAGAAGGCCAGCCTTGTCCCCAGCACCACGTGGTGACTCCTGCAGGTCCTGGCCCCAGTGGGCGAGTCCCAGGTGAGGCAAGGGCCTGTACCTCCATCTCCACCGAGACCCCTGGTGGTGATGGAGAAGCTCCAGGGGTGGCTCTTGTCCCCTACACCTCCAGTGCCACTGCTTACTCAGTCCCTCTGTGCTCCTGGACCTTCCAGCCCCAGGCTGAGGGTCCACAGTCTGCAGCACAGGAACCTCAATTTTTGCTGCCTCCCAAGCCAGCCGGCCTGTCCTCATGTCCCCAGAGCATGTGAGGATGTCGGGAGGGGTGTCCAGCGCCTGTGGGCAGCTGTCCCAAAGCCTGGGGTTGGCACTTTTGGGCTCCAGCCTGTGTCCTCAGCCGTAGTCAGGAGAGTCTCAGCCAGACACCACGCAGGTTGGGATGCGGAGGCCCGAGGCCTGGGCGCTGATACAGGCCCCCGTTTCCTGTCCTGCACCCTGTGTGCCCATGGCCCTTCCTGCTCCCTGCTCGGCTTCTGCCCATGCTCCAGGCTCTTCTCTGATGATACACATCTAACAGCGAGGGTCTCCCTTGGTATCTCCTGCAGGGAGCCAGGATCTGGGAGGCGCCGTGTGTCAGTCCCTCTCAGTCCCTCCGCTGCCACCACCGTGGAGAAACCCTGGCGACCCAGACTGTGAGCCTTTTAATTAGGGACAATTAAAGTGGTGCAGTGGTGGCACTTTGGTGGCTTCCTTAGGGGGGAACATGAGCCCATACGGAGCCTAAAAAAAGATAAAACCCAGTGAATTTTTAATAGTGATTATCTTCCAACACACAGTGGGCTGCCATCTGGCAGGCCCGGCCCTCAGGAGCTGGAGCTGTGGGGAGGGGTGGCCACTGGGTTCTGCCACTGCCCTATTCCCCCTCCACGGGTGCATGGTGGCCATCGCTGAGCCTGGCCACGTCGGAGGCACTGGGGCAGCCTAGCCGCCCCCACTGGCCTGGACGAGCTCAGCCTCGACTCTCATGTCACGTTCCCGGCCTTGGCCAACCCAGACAGACAGTGGCTGTCAGCTTTTCTGGTGACAGCATTTCCAGCCCTAGTGGCTCTTCCCGTGCCAGAGGCCACCATGTGTCCCAGCACTGGGCACCAGGGACATTGTGGCCTATCTGATTTCAGCCCATTGCAGTCTGACATGGAGAGGGCAGTGCTCATTGTGTCCCTCATGTCCCAGGCTCTTCCATCTCTCGCCAACCCATGATGAGATGCCGCTCAGGTTGGACCCGTGGGCTGGGCTGGTGTGACTGTGTCGCCGCATGTGTCCCGCAGACACTTGAGTGTAGAGGGGCCTGTCTGTCACTGCTGGAGATGGAGCAGCACCTGCCCTCTCCTCGAGTGCCAGGAATGCCCCGTGTGACTCTCGGCATCTCTGTGGGGTGTCTTCATGCATGTATGACATCACCGCCGAGAGCTAGGTATGGGCACAGATGTCCTGTGCCCACTGGAACACAGGCTACAGCTCCATAGAAGTGTGTCTTCAGGACGTTGGCAGCCTGGAGGTCCTGGAGGGAGGAGGCTGGCCGGGCTCTCCCCTGGCCTGGGGCTTTGCCCATAGCTCCCAAGTCTGCAAGTGTCCCTGGGCAGTGGCCACATTCCCCCAAGCGCCGCTCCCATCCCCAAGTAGCTTCCTGTGTGTCTGTCATCACGGGCTGTTCTGTGTCCGGATTCTGTTCTTAGCTTCTTTTTTCTTTTCTTTTAAATGCAGTTCTGGAATTGACGGCAGGGCTTACACGTCTGAGGGAAGAGTTCTGCCCTGAGCTTTGTACCCTCAGCTTTTATTTTAAGACCGTGTCTTGGGCTTGGACTTGTGATCATCCTACCTCAGGCTCTCTGCTAGCTGGGCCCCCAAACCCACTTCCTGTGAGCACACTCATTTCAGATCAGGGCTGCCCCACCCCAGCGTGACCTTTCCTGAAGGTGGACACCTGCTCCCAGGTGAGGTCTCTTCCGGAGGGTCCGACTAGACGTGCACTTGAGGACAGATGTGCTGAGCCCTGAGCAGTAGGTGACTGGTGAGAAGCCGACCTCTGTGTAGGTTCAGGCCACTGCCAGGCTCTTCACTCAAGTCCACCCGAATCCTACCCCAGGAGTCTTTGTGGGCAACTGGGTGGCAGCCTGGCTGTGCCAGGACACAGTGGGTCATGTCCAGTGCCCAGTGTCAGACGTCATGACTACGTTCTGAGACATCACCACCGTGTGACATTGCAGGCAGGGACAGGAGCCACTGGGAGCTGGAAGGGGCAACAAGCAGCTCTGAGCCTTTATGGGTGTGTGGTCTCCCCATGGCCTGAGCAGGGACATAACTATCTGTCATTGCAGGCCCAGCCATGGTGGCACTGATGTGACTCCAGCCCAGGACAGGACCACCCACCTCTTCTGCGTCTTCTGCTTACATGGAATGTTTTCTCCGCTCTCTGTTCTTTGGGGGAGAGGAGGGACAGTGTCCCTCAGGGTCCTCAGACAGTGGGCATGGAGGCCTCCCAAGCCCCTGGCTGCAGCAGAGGTGTAGGAGGACTGCACCTACACCTGGGGTGCCAGAGGCCATGCCACCCACAGGAGCCACATTTCACTTCTCCATGGTTCCCAGGGTGAGGGCATGGTGCCCCTAGTGCAGTGGGAACCTCAGGCCTGGTGGGCACCTCCCTGGCTGCTAGAGGTCTCATCATTACTCCCTGATGGATGGATGGATCGGTGGATCGATGGGTTGATGGATCAGTGGGTCAGTGGATTGGTGGATCAGGTCTGTCTGGGACCTGAATTCTTGTCACCTCCCAAAGGGGCTGTGTTGGCCAGATGCCTCTGCTTCGTCCCCTGACCCCAGCTGAGCGGCCTCGCCTGCTGCCTTGGGCTCCTTTCTTTCTCCCCTGCCCTCTCTCCCTGGTCCCTTGGCATGGATGCCACTTGTCTCCCTCTTCTCTGTCTGCTCCCAGCCTGGGCCCATCTCACCTCCTACCCACACCATCCAGGCCACACATTTGCAGGGAGGTGCAGGCCAGGCGGGCAGTATAGTGTCCCTGGAGCTCTGAGGGCAGAGCTTAAACTCCTGTCCACCCCTCATGCCAAAATGAAGGCCGACAGGTCAAGCCCTGTGTGCTCCAGGGACCTGCAGGCCGCATCCCCCACCCTTGCTTCCCTGCGTCCCACCTCCTGGGCTGCTGTGCTTACTGCAGGGGCAGAGGAGGGTCTCGGGGTTGGGTTCCCTCATGTAGCCCAGCATATCCTAGAATGTGCAGTGATTTTCCTGCCTCAGCTTCTTAGTACTGGGATTACAGGTGTGCATCCAGTGGGTTTTAAATAGATTTGTTGAGCTGTAATCCACCTGCCATAAACTCCCCCGTCTAGTGTCCAGCCGACTGGAAACACACAGTGGCAGGGCAACTGCCCATACTAATGGGCATGAGACACAGCTTTAATCCCACGACTCCCAAAACAAACCAAATAAAGCTGCTACTGTCTCACTTCAAATATAGCCACCGCCCCAAAAAGAACCCTTCCCAACGAGCATTCTGCTCCTTCCTCCCCACCAGTTTCAATAGTCATAAACCTGTGCTGTCTCTGGGCCACCTGCTCTGGATGGGCCGTGCTCTAGACTCGCAGTTTCCAGCCTCTGTCATGTCTAGGAGGCTCATCTGTGTGCAGTGTGGGTCAATGTCATGTCCTTTTCGTGGCTGCATAGTACTCCACAGTGTGCTGTGATGTGGTTTAGTTTGCTGCTCCTCAGGGGGTGGATGCCAAGCTGTTTTCCTCCTCTGGTTATGTGAAGATTCTCCCGTGAGTGTTTGCAGAGCTCTCTCAGCACAGAAGCTTCCGTGTGCGTGTTCCCCTCCCCACTGGTGGACTTTGTTCTCATAGGTACAGTCTGAGGCTAGCTGCAGGGGTCACGTCATAACAGTGAGGGGAAATTTTTTCCCAAGTGTTTCCAGGTGCAGGCGCCTGCCAGAGTCCTTTCAGCTCTGAGGTAGGGCTCTTGTTCCTAGTACAGAGTGGGTAGAAACTGAGGCCCTGGCCCCTCACTGTGGTTTTGCAACTTCAGGATGTTTTGTCTGCACCATGTTTCAGGTCAGTGGGCCCAGAGCTTGGGAGTCTGGCTGCCTGAGCGCTGCTTTTCTCCATCTCCCCAATTCCTGGCCTGTCTGGCCCTTCAGATATTCACCAACGTGCCCATGGTGGTGATTCCATTTATTTTTCTGTTAATATTTTTTTGAGATGGGTCTCACTACATTAATCAGTCTAGCCTCAAACTTTTGGGCTTAAGAAATCCTCCTGCCTCAGCCTCCTGAGTAGCTGGGATTTCAGGTGTTGCCAACATGCCTGGCACAGTTCCATTTAGAAATGAGGGAACCAGGGCACAGAGCAGCCAAGTAGAGCTGGGCAGTTTGGCCCCAGAAACTCCAAGTTCCCCCTTTCAGAGTAGCAAAGGTCCAGACTGGACGCAGGAAGGTTCCAGAGCTGGCTGGTGAGAGGCCTCAGAGGCTGACCAGGAGACTGAAGACTTGGCTGCGTAGCCAGGCTGCAGGGTCGGGGCCCACCTCCTCCCACCAGCTGTCCCTGCTCAGGTGCTCAGGTGCCCTCCCAGGGGGTAGAAGGCACGGTTTCAGGGTGCCCCGTGCACCGCAGGCACCACGGGCTGTGGGCCTCAGGAGGGGCTGCAGGCACGGCCCAACCGTGGGCAGCTGAGCCCCAGGCAGATGTAGCCACTGACATCCCTCCAGGTCCCCCCATTCTTGAAATAACCACCACAGAGCAGCTGGGCCCCGCGGAGCGGGTCCCCCGGGAGTGGCTGTGTCGCCCCGACACGTGCACTGCATGTGCTCAGGTTTCAGCCACTACTCTGAGCCTGCTCTCCCTCGGGCCTGTTGCTCGCCTCGAGTTTCAGCACCTCCCCAGTGCCGGGTCGGTCCCTGGTGCCAGCGCTCCTGACCCAGCTCTTCCCAGGACGGCCCGATCCCTCTCCTGGCCATGTCCATGCCGAGCCGGCTCTGCCACTGTGTACTTGGGTTTATCTGTGAATTGGAGATTGACCCTTTTGAAAAATTGATGGAGATAAGCCACATACTCTATACATCTGCTGGCCTCTTTGTTTTTTTTTGTTTGTTTGTTTTATTTTTGAGACAGTATCTCCCCACATGTTTCACAGAGGCCTTGAACTCACTATGTGACCCAGGCTGGCCTTGAACTCTAGGAGATCCTCCTGCCTCAGCCTCCTGAGTGCTGAGCTTACAGGTATACCCCACCTCACCCGGCCCATCCAGTGGGTTTTTGATAGGAGAGGCTTTATGAGACCCAGAGGAAGAGCAGACCATAGTGTCTAGGAGGTGTGGGAGTTTTCTGGGTGTGGAGGAGTGAGAAGGGGGAAGCTAGGAAGGGCGTAGAAGACTGTTCTGTGGCTAAGACCTTGGGTGATGGGATGAGAGATTCAGAAAAGCTGCACGTTTGGGGGAAAGGAGTCCAGGTGTGCCCACAAGGTCACATAGTGGGGAAGGGGCACAGTGTGCGTCCCGGAATCCACACCCTTCTCCTCCGTGAGCCACCCGTCCCTGGCAGTGCCCTCTGCTCAGGAATGCCCACTCCACCAAGTGCACCCTTGCTGGGCTCAGCTCAGTCCTGGGGCACCGAGGCCTGGGTACCTGACTTATTCCTTGCAGCTCTGCTCCTTCCTCGGCCTCCCCCTCCCCATGGTCAGCACTGCTTTCTGCAGAGTGAGACATGGAGCGTGGAGGAGGAAAAAGAAAACAAACCTCATTGTGCCTCAGTCTCCCCACCTCTGCACTGGGACAAAAGGAGCTGAATGCAGAGTTTCTGTGAGCTCATCCTGCTGGCTGGTGCCTTCTCCTCCTGTGCGCTGCCAGAGCCCACCTAGCGCCTGCGCCTGTGCAGGATCGGGTGTCTCTGAGGCAGCGGGCTGAGATGGGCAGGCCTCTGACTGCACACCTGAGAACTCGCTGGCAGCACACACTTAGTTAATTGACTTTGCTAGAGGGAGTATCCCCATGTAAGTCTAGCAGCTGGTGCTGGCCTCGCCACCAGGACGCAAGACCAGACTTTAAATAAGGGTCCAATGATGTGGAATGACAGAAGACAGTGCCCCGGGGCCACTGTGTGGGTGTGTCCTGTGCCCTGTGGGCCTCTGAACCTCCCCTGGTGCCACCAGCACCCACAGCCACGCCGAGCAGGGCTCTCGGGCCTGTGCATGGGGGAGGGCCCTGCACAGCCCTTCAGGGGGAAAGCTGAGGCAAGAAGAGGCTGAGTGGGGCTGGGGCGTTGTCCTTTGGGGAAGACCTGGGCCCCCCCAGAAGCAGAGGCCTGAGATCCCATGCCGAGTCTGGTCTCCCCAACTTGGGCCTTCTCCCTACCTTGGGCCTGGCCAGTTGCTGGCTGCCCCCAACCATCTCTGCCACGCAAAGCCTTTAGGTGATAGGACAATAGCCAGGAGGAGACCACTGCCCCTGTACCAGGGCTGTGTCACTGACTTGACCCTTGCAGGCGTCAGCTCTGGCTCTGTGAGCCCTTCGCAGGGGCAAGCTCTGAGTGTCCGTGTCTTTCTGGTGGAGAAACAGAGACACAGTGAGCTGCATGGTCACCATGCCACTCAGCAGAGCGAGGGTGGACACAGGCAGCCAGCCCAGGAAGCCTCGTCCCCTGCTCGGCTGCCCACGCGGCCCCTTGACTGCCAGCCAGCCCCAAGTGTCTCCACACTCCCTTTCTGGTCTGGTCTTCATTCCCACCACAGCAGCGGGCTGGATGCCACCTGTCCCTTGCGCCCTCAGGCACCTTTGGCTGCCTTAGGACAGTGGCCAGGCCAAGGCCTCGGTCTGCAGCATGGCCCCAGGTCCCTCACTCAGTCCCTGCTACCAAGATGGCCAAAAGTGTGTGGGTGCCAGGGTCAGGAAACCTGGAAAGTTCCTGTAGCCTGTGCCAGGGCTGGTACCCCAGGGACCTTGGCCAGACATTCCTGGAGCCTGGGGGTGTCATCGGGAAGCCCCCTGCTAGACAGAGGGCCCTGGCCTCCACTGTCAAAGCAGGTGGGCAGAGAGAGCCCATCCACTGGGCCCCTGGAGGGCGCGCTTCATCCCATGGGCCACGTGGCACTGCTGCACAGAGGACAGGTGGCGCCCAGCTGATGAGGATGCTCGCACCATTACTTCAGAGCCTTCCCAGATTACAGCCACTGCCGCCATGCAGGCAGCTTGTCACGCGTGAGGTGGGTGCCGCAGTGCTGGCTCTGCATCACCACATCCCTAATTGCGCCTGTAATTGGGCCGCCAGGCTCCTGGGGCTTGTCACCATGTCCCCAGGTTGGGGTGCCAGGGACACTGCCTATTCTCCAACACCCTGGGCGGAGCCGAGCCCTGTCCTCACCCCGGGCTCCAGGGTGGTGTTGGGCACATCATGAGGGGACACCCGGCTCCTCAGCAAGGAGCACACGCCCCAAATGTACTTCCTGCTCCGTCTCTCAACACACGCACTGCGGTCACTCCCAGTGTTGCTGAGGTGGCTGGCCTCACGCTCATGCACACTCGCGCACACTGTGCTCAGGCACACGATCTCACACGCTCAAGTCCACGGCTCCCACGTGCACTCCCAGCCCCATCTCCCATGTGGGCAGCTTGCAGAGCTGTGGTCAGGGGACTGCAGGGTCACCCACTGTGACAGGGCCGGGGTGCCGTCGCTGAATGTAAGCTGGGTCATGGACCCTCACTCGGACTCACCGTGGGCCGGGCTGGGCTGGGCTGGGGCGCGCAGACCAACATAGAGGTCTCAGGAACCCCTTTCTCCGTTTCCATTTCTGTGTCCTGAACAGGAAACAGAGGCACAAAGACTTGGGAACTAAGAGTTGGGGACTTGCTGGGGTGCACTCAGGGCTGGGAGAACCGGGGGTCACCCTCTCACGTCTCAGTGGGGCCCCAGTATACACTGCAGGCTGGGCGGGCTGCACTCTCAGTGGAGTGTGAGAAGGAGCCAGACCTCAGGCCGGCTGTCTCGGGATATTAGCTGAGCAGGACGCCATCCAGCCTGAGGGCAGGACTTGGTGACCTTGGGCAGTTAGCCTGACCTTGGCCCGAGATCTCTGGCCTAGGGGCAGCTCTCAGGCCACCAGGGCTTCCCCAGAGAAGACAGGGGACCTGGGAATGGCTCATGAGTCAGTAGCCAGCCTGGCTGTGACCTCGACAGGAGACTTGGGGTGACCTTGTACCATCTCCTCTGCAGCCAGGAAGGACATGGAGGAAAAGCTACCCATTGCGGCCTGTTTTCTCAAGGCCCTGAATTTATCATCTGGTTTAATTATTTGTTTACTTGTTTTTCAGGGCTGGGAGTGGAATCCAGGGTCTTGTGTGTGTTAAAAAAAAAAAAGAGCCCTTATGTGCTGGGGACTTAGCTCAGTGATTCCATTGTCTGCCTAGAAAGTACAAGGGTCCTAAGTTTGATCCCCGGTAACCACATACAACAATGCTGGGCATGGTGGCTCACACCTATAATCCCAGCAGTCAGGAGGCAGAGGCAGGAGGATTGCTGAGTCAGAGGCTGGCCTGGGCCACATAGCAAGTTTGGGGCCAACCTGAACTACAAAAAACGAGACCCTATTAAAAAAAAAAAGTGCCCTTCCTCTAAGCCACATCTTGGCCTTTTTATTTTTTAATTTTTAATTTTGAGACATGGTTTCATTAAGTTGCCTAGGCCCACCTCATACTTGGGAGGCTTGTGCCTCAGCTTCTCAAGTATCTGACATCTTAGGTATGCACCGCCTTGCCCAGCTCGGCCCTGTTGTTTTAACGTCACTCCATCCCTTCTGCTTCCACATCAGGATCCTCCTGTGGCCTTTCCTTCCTTAGGACAGCTTATCTGTCATCTGCATTTATTAAGCCCTACTGTGTTCTCATCTGTGTCCTCAGAAGCAGGGGCAGACTTATCCTTGGTCTGCTTTCACTCATATAGCCGCCGTGCACTGTGCCTATGGGAACCCAGGAGGGCCACACTCTAGAGACCTGAGGGTCCAGTTGAGAGAGGCCCTGACGCATTCATCCCTACGCGTGTGGACCCGCTGGCTCTGCCAGGACCAAAGTAACTGTTTTGGCTGGAGCAGGCTTTCAGCCAGGGAGGGAAGGTGGTAGGTGCCCAAGGTGCTTAGGGCCTCGGCTCAAGACATTGTTGGAGTGGCCGAGATTGCCGTGGAGGTGAACTTCAGTTTTGAAGGGATTTTCACTTTGTTTTCTGTGCTGGAATTTGAACCCTGGGCCACATGAGTGCTGAGCGCTGCCCTACTCCTTACCAAGTGGCTTTCTGGGTAACTGCACTGCACAGGGCTGCAGGAGGCACCTGGGGCCTCTTGGGACAGGAAGGGAACCAAACCACGCCGGACAGCGTCGCATTGGGCCAGGAGGCCAGAGAGAAATGGTAGACACCTCCACCACGCCCCAGGGTTGGAGTAGGCACCGGAGGTGGCAGCAGCCCGGACACCTTCATTTTAAATCATTCTTGAGGTTATGCTGGTTCCTTTGCAAGTGGTAGAGAACCCCGCAGGGGAAGCGGCTCCCAGGGCTTTCTGCGATGCTGGACAGGTTCTGCCACTATCTGTCCACTCGCTGCGCACTGACTCCACAGGCCTCAACCGGGCAGTGAATTTTAAATCTCATTTAATGGCGGTTCACCTTTGAACTTAAATACTGGCCCTTGGCCAGGGACTACAGCCCTGGGGCCCTGGCACAGCCCTCTCTGGCTTCCAGCCATCACCACCCGCCCACTCAGCAGCACCCAGCTGTTCTGAGCTGCCCCAGCCTCAGTGGGCACAGGGGGCTGAAGACCCTGGAGGGGCAGGAGGGGCACCTAGCGGTCATGAGCAGGGGTCCTCAGCTGTACCCCTTGGCTGGCCCTCCACACAACACGGGCCCTTCCATCCCACCTCCAGGTGGGAACTGAGAGCTCACCCACACTGGAGTGACTGGTGTCCCCAACCCCGTCCTCACAATGGGAACTCCTGGGAGAGCGGCTCTCCCCAGGTGCAGTCAGGTCGGGCCCAGGCTGTGCTGGAGCGGCTGGGCCCCAAGTCTCCTGTGACCAGTGTCTTTATGAGAAGAGCAACCCAGGGGCCCCGGCAGAGTGCATGTTATGATGGGGGTAGGGAAAACAGCCACCAAATGCAGAAGAGGAAGGGAGGCCTCCCCAGAGCCCCTCACCTGGCTGCAGCTTCTGCCCCCAGATGGATAAGGAGCTGGCACGGCCTCCACCCCTCACCAGCTGTGGTGGCACCTCTGCCTGGGTCTGAACCCACAGCAGCGTTCCAAGGATGTGGTGTCAAATGTCAGCCGTGGTCATCAGGTGTTCATGGGCTGGGTGGACAGGGTGGCTGGGGTGGCTGGAAGCCAAGGACACAAACCCGTCAGCCAGACCTGTCCATCTACCCCATGCCCTGACTCCCTCCCCAGGCCTCAGGGCCCTCCTCTGTGAACACCCCTCCTGCCTCTCCCTGGAGCCTGGACTCACACTTGGCCCAAGCCTGGGGTACCTCAGGTACCAGGAGGTGGGGGCTGGTGGAAGAAGCGGTCACCCCAGCAACTGCTCCTGCACCACCCTTTTTTTTTTGGAGACAGGGTCTCACTTTGTAGTTCAGGCTGGCCCTGAGCTCAGCCTCCAACTCACATCACAGCAATCCTCCTGCCTCTGCCTCCCAAGTGCTAGGATTACAGGTGTGAGCCACCACGGCTGTCACTGTGGTATGTGGTACTAATTGCTGCTGAGCATGAGTCTCCACACCCAGTATTGTATATGGTTATTGGGGGATCAAACCTGGGCCCTTGCGCTTGCAAGACAGATGCAGGAACCACTGGGCTAAATCCCCAGCCCATGCACCACCCTTTTGCACACTGGCTCTTGCTGCCTTCCTATGGGCGCCTGGTGGCCACAGAGGTTCACCCTGGCAGAAGCCATGGCCGCCCCAGTGGTGACCCTGGGCTGGGGTGGGAAATGTCACTGCGGCGGGCTTTGGCTCCAGGCCCCAGATCTGTCTGTAGAAAGCGAGTCCTGTGCAGTAATAGCGCAGGGCCTGCCGGGCAATTGATTTAAATCATTTTATAGAGAACCTATGTAAAATAAAAGGCCTTTAATCACATTTGTATCCATTTCCAGGCTCAGTAAATCAATTTGAATTGAGCTGGGTGCCACGGTTACAGCTGATTAGCGTGTGCGTGTATGGTCACATTCGTGAGTCTGGCTGTGGGCTGGTGTGGCCCTGGCGCCCACTGGCTCCACACCCGCCTCTCCCTGTGGCCTGCAAGTGCCCTGGGGCCTTCCTCTGGGTGGCTGCATGGGCAGCGTCATCCCAGAAGCGTCTGCAGCCCGGAAGTGCCCTTCAGTTGTGGCAGGTTCAGCTCATGATGGGGAACTTGGGGGCCTCTGGGTGCACCTCTGGGGGCCGGGGACCCAGGTGCACCCAGTGGTTGCTCCCAGTGGTTGCTCTGGTTAGTCAGAGGAAGGTGGAGAAGGGGTGCCCCAGGGATAGGATGCCAGGCTGGGCAAGAGTAGGCACAGTGCCAGAAGAACATTGCCAACAGCTTGGTGGGTGGTATGTGGGCAGGGCTGGGGAGTAGGGGAGAACCAGAGCAGATGTTGGGGTGCTGGGCTCGCCGTGAGGATAAAGGCCAGGAGGCTGGACAGCTGGTGGAAGGGGAGAGGCTCAGGCCCCTCCTCGAGGAAGCGTCAGTCCAGTGTCCAGCCCCATGGGCAGCTGGGACCATATCATGCCAGGGGCTAAGAAGGGGAGGTCAGCAGGCCTGCTGGGCAGGTGCAGCCCAGACCTGTCCCTGCCTCTGTAGTTGCCATCTCCACCCGCGACTGCCACCTGGCTGTGGCCTCCGCTGACACTGTGTGACCCAGCTCAGGTGCTGTCTTTACCCTGTCCAGGTCTCTGGCACCTCGCTGCTCCCTCGGGCACCACCCTGTCTGGTCACGCCCAGGTGGCCACACCCGCCCAGGCGCCGCTCTGCTCACTAGGCCCAGGTTGACTTGCTTTTCCTGCTCCCCAGAACCGGCTCTGCTGGGATGCAGGGATCCTGAGACAGGTGTGTTTGATCTATAAATAGATGGAGCCTGACTCCACCTGACTCTACCGCCTGCCTCTGCCCAGTCTGTGGCTGGCCTGGAGCCACCAAGGCAGCCATGTAGGACAGACGCTCGCACCCCAGCCCTCCCACGTGGGTCTGCTCCAGCTGGTTACAGTGCACTCAGCTTCCTGCAGTAAAGATGGTGACATTGGTGAGCACGTACCCGGGACCTGCCCTGTGCCTGTTAGCCCACTTCCTACGCGTGCCATCGGTGTTGTGGCCCATTTCACAGGCAGGAACTGAGGCCCAGCCTGACTGAGGTTGCGCAGCTTAGAAATAGCAGAGCTGGGATCAGCTCAGGTAGCTCCTATGAGCACTGAGCTGGAGTAGTCCGTCTCTGAGGGAGTAGATGTGTCAGCGGGCCTGCTCCTCTTTCCTTCCTGTGGCTGCCTGGCATAGTGCTGGTGCAGTCCCACATGTCCATCGTGCAGGCATCGTGCAGGCATCTGCCATGCTCCTGGCACTGAAGTGCCTGAGCAGAGGCCTATAGAAGCGTATGCCCTTTGGGGAGAGAGGCGGCCTGGCCCCGAGCTGCTCCCAACTGTGTTCTTACCCCAAGCTTCTGGTTTGAGCTTGCAGATGTGCGCTGCTTCCCAGGGTCCCCACACCTAGCAGAGTGTAGCTCAGGCCTCAGGTTCAACCCTAGCACTGAGCTTAAACCAGCAAAGAGCCTCTTGCACTCCTGGAGGCCAGCAGTTGGAACCAGCCCGCCCTGGCTCCAGTGAGCGGCTTCCGGGCCTCACTGAGCCTCGCTGCTTGTCTGTGCTCGGTCTCTGGGAGCCCGCTCCCTGGGTTTGCACACGCCATGTGGGATGGCACTGTCACTGCCCTCTGTTCACACACTCCAGGAATACAATCTTGCCGCTGACTCACAGACTCTGCCAAGACCCCACTCCCACATGAGGTCACCTTCCAAGACCCGGATGGGCGTGCATTTCGGGGCCTGTTGTAGGTCACTGAAAAGGGCCTTGGGACTCACCAGGCGTGACAGTCACATGGGGACGTGAGAGGCCACAGGATGAGGCCCTGGAGCAGCCATCACCCTTCCTGGAGTTGCTGGTCAGCCTCACCTTCCACTGGGCTGTGGCCACGCAGGGGCTCGTCCTGAGCCGTGCTATGGGAAGCGGGAGCCGGGCCTTGCCAGTGGCTGAGGTCCTTCAGGAAGAGGAGGAAGTGGGGGAGGTGGGGACAGTTGCTCCCAAGAGCCAAGGGTGTCCCACAGACCACTGAGCCTCTGTGACACCCTGCCAAGAGAGTCCTGAACTGGGGCCATATGGTTTCCGCCCAGGTGACACAGCCATGTGCTGGCGGTTCTGAACTCACAGGAAGTGGGGAGCCAGGAAAGGACCCTTGGAGGCTGGGGGAGGGTAGCTGAGCTCAGGACTTGTGGGGACAGCTCGTCCTACAGAGAGTGCGCAGAAGTGCAGGGGAAGTCACCCACACCCTGCTCTCAGACTCCTCATTTGTGACCAGCCCCAGGTGGCACCTGCTGCCAGCATCCTGGGGGCCCTGGCGAGCAGGCTGTTCGGGAGGCCATGCTGGATCCCTGCCAGGGCGCCAGTCTGGCCCAGGTGGGGTGCTCCGCTGCTGCCAAGCTGCTGGGACAGGGACTTGACCCTGCTCCCTGGGGGCGCACTTGGCACAAGCACTAATTCCCAGAACCGTCACTCTCTCCATGCTGAGGAGGATAATGGGTGGCTGCCTGGCCAGCAGGAACAGTCACAACAGGTTTATGCTGCTGAGTGATGCTTGTGGCTGTGTTGACACTGGTGGCTGTGGGACCACGGTGCGGCTTCTCATAGAGTAGGACCATAAATTCTTCGAGGTAGCTTGTGAGGCAGGGGCTGGGCCAGTGTGTCATGGGCAGGCATGAGGCAAGAGCCGGGATGGGAGGAGGCTGGGACCTCGCTCAGGGGACCATGCCAGTTTATTGGGAGGGACTCAGCCAGGACCAGGCACAAGACCCGGGCCCTGTGGCTACAAAGTCCCTCCCTGGGCTCCCGGCTGTCACCAGCCCAGCCAGCTGGGAATGTCTGAGGCCACCCTCTTCAGCCTGGCCCTTCTGGCTCCTGACACTGTCCCATGACTTCACAGGTGGCCCAGTGTGGGGACCCACTCAGGTCCCTGCTGCAGGTGTGAACACCCCTCCCCTCCACTTCCTGGGTGTTCCTGGCCCTGCCCTGGCCTCAGTTTCCTCCTCTATGCAGTGGGATGGGGCGCTGTGGGTGGGTGGATAAATAAGGTCGTGTGCATGTGTCTGTCAGCCCAGTGCCTGACCCAGGGCCACCAGTCCCTAAAGGCATTTGTTTTCTTGTCAGTACTTTTCTTGGTTTTTTTTTGGTCATTTTTGTTTTTCAGTTCTGGGGATTGAACCCGGAGCCTTGATACTAAGCTACATTACAACTTTATTTATTTATTTTGAATCAGAGCCCTGCTAAGCTGCCCGAACTGGGCCATATTTGCAGTCACCTGCCTCAGCTTCTCGGAGTGCTGGGATTGTAGGTGTGCACCACCACGCCATCCCCAAATGTTTTCTTTCCATACTTATTTTGCCCCAGTGGAGATGGGACCCAGGCCTGGTGTGTGTGAGGCAAGGGCTCCGCCCCTGAGCCTCCCCCCATTCCTGGTTTGGGCCTGTGCAGATTTTTCCTCCGCAGACAGGAACCTGCCTGAACCCTGCTTGGGCTTCCTGGAAGCAGCAGCTGGAGGAGGGAGACTCAGTGCCAAGCAGAGGCTGAGACAAGGACAAGGACATACCTTCAACCAGCGCCACGTCTGGGTCAGAGCCGAGGGACTCAGGATGTACCTGTCCCTGCTCAAGGGACAGGTTAGTCCTCACAGCCTCGCTGTCCTTCACATGGATAAACTGAGGCAAGGAGCTGAGGTTGTTACTGCCGCACAGACATTGGTGTCGTCAGACCTGTAGGGGTACATGTATACACAAACAGACACACAGTGACGTAGGCATACTGCCCCATACATGTACACGTGGCACATGGCACATATGCATGCACATGTACAAAGACAGGCATGTGCATACGCAACACTCAGACACAGACACATACGCAGGAGCACAGGTATGCAGCAGGTCCTGGGATACCTGTCACACACGAGTACGCATGCACACCTGTGTGCAGCATGTGCGTTCCTGTGCAGCTCTGCATCCCCACACTCGGCATTTGCACACACGAGGATGGGCCTGCGTGTGTCATGTCTTCAGCTCCACAGGGAGTTTGCCACCTCAGATGCCCATGAGGTGGGTGGGTGCTTGGACAGGGGACACCAGCCCCAAGCAGCCAGCGGGGTCCTTTTTGCCCTCCCCACCCAGACGTCCTGCTGATGGTATGAGCTATGGCAGAAACGGAAGCTGAGCATGGTGATGCATATCTGTGATCCCAGCTGCTCAGGAGGATCATTAGGCTCAGTCCAGCTGAGGTAATTTAGCAATTAGCAATAATAAAAAGTTAAAAGTTTTTACAGTAGCTCAGTGTGAAGAACCTAGGCTTGCCCCAATAATACAAAAAAATTTAAAGCCACCCGTGATGCTACTTTATACGTGCGCAGTCAACCCCAACATGAAAGCTTAACATTCATGGCTGGCACAATGTGATGAAAGGGTCAGAACCCTGCAGCCTTGTCAGCACATGAAGCAGCACCCTGGGGAAGTGTAGGAGGCAGCACAGTAAGGCTGTGGGAATGTCCCTGAGCATCTGTCTGTGGGCAAAGCTACTCCCAGAAAATCCTAACACCCGGGCAGTGATGTGAACACCTCATGCAGGCACCCAGCATGTCATCCCAGTGCCACCAGGCGACAGGGACAGGACACTAGGGGAGACCGATATCTGGGTCCATGCCCTGGGGACAGAAGTGGGGTTCGCCTGGATGCCCACACACCTCCCAAGGAGTGATAAACAGGTCTCTGCATCCCAGAGCTGGGTAATTTGTTTTCAATAGGTTTTAATCAATTATGAGCAGTCCCGGGAAGGGGAAGTGCGCCAGTAATTGGCTGAAATAAATCATTCAGCCCTTCAAAAGCAGTGCTCCATGGAGGCGCCGGCAGCCCAGCCTTTGACTCTTAGTACGCAGGCTGTCTGTCCCCACCCCAGGCCCCAGCTCCATGCAGTCTGCTCACCTGGCAGAGGGGAGGCGCGGCAGGTGGATCTGGCCATACATGGGACACTGAGGCAGCAAGCCCGGCCCAGTGAGCCCTGCACCCCTCAGGCCTGCAAAGGGTAGAGGTAGACCCCTCAGCCCACTGCTGACCACTGTGCCTGAGGACACAGGGCGGGTCTCCCAGGAGGCTGGCTGTCCTGAGGCCGACGTGCGGGGCCCTGGTCAGTGGGCTAGTCTGTCAGTGTGGAGCCCTTCAGTCTGCAAGGCCATGCCTGTGGTCCAGTGCTAAAGGGAACTGGACAGTGGGAGGCCATCTGGGGTTGAGACGGAGAGCAGCCTGTTGGGCAGAGGTGCTGCAGTCTGTTGGGCAGAGGTGCTGGGTGTGTCGTACAGGTCAGCCTGGTGCAGGGACAGGGACGGGGCGAGCCCACCAGAGCTGTGCACTCAGGGAAGCCAGGGCATGTGGCCTCAGCAGTGGGGATGGTCTGAGTGAGCGGCAGTGTGCAGTGGGTGCTGAGCCTGCACCCCTGGAGGCGGTGGTGCAGGAAGAAGAGGACTGCTGGAGCAGGACTCCTCCCCCGGGGCCAGCCCTGTCCTTTTGTCTCCACCTGGCGTGAGGAAGGAGGACAGCTCGCCCCTCCTGCCCACCTGCCGCCTCCACCTGCCCCTGTGCAGTGGCCGTCCCTGCTGCTCACAAATCACGGCCGTCTAATGAAGTGCCTGGTGCCTCGGGAGAGCTCGGGGGCCCTGCCCGGAGCCGGGTCAGAGCTGCTGCGAAATTACAGCTGTAAGACATGGTGCGGGAGCGGCCCTCTCGCCCTGCCTGTAATTACGGCCCGCGGAGCCCTGATTGCCGCAGTCCAATTAATTAAACACGGCAGCGACCCAAATTATGATCCCTTGCCTCGTACCGAGCAGTATTTTTAACCTTAACTGTCGGGGCTGAGCTTAAATTTCCTATCTGGACAGAAGTGTCACCCGCGGGAGAAGGAGGTGGCGTTGAACTGAACCCTGCCTATGACAGACCCTGTAATTAGACACTGTAGTGTCCCCGAGACTGGTCTTTAAAACTGTCAGAAGCCAAGCGGCCGTCATTTGATACAGGACTATCATTACCCGTGAACCTATTAGTTGCAGGTAAATAACATATTATGCAGGGGACAGAAAGCAGCCGGCTTGGGGAACTCGTTGGCGCTTAATTAGGACCAGCAGTGCGGAAGACGGATGGTGACCCTGGTCCTCATCAGAAGGGGGCTCAGGCACAGGGCGGCCAGGGCCCAGGCTGCTGACCCTGCAGAAAGGCACCAGCTGCCTGCAGAGCCACTACAAACCCTGCCCAGCCCAGCCTGGCATGTCTCCTGGAGGTGGGGACTACACAAGGTTCTGTGCTCATGCAAGACCCCAGGGGCAGCTGCTCTTGTGCAGAAGTGCCCGGTGGGGCTGGGCGGAGCACCTCAGGGCTGCCCAAAGCCAGAGGCTGCAGGAGAGGGGCAAGATAAGAGCCTTGGATGGCACACACTTGGCCTACTGGTATGGCGGCTGCACTGTGGGGCCACTCACACCACCCTACGACCAGGCATGTTACAGGAAAACTTGTGAGTTTCAGATGCAGTGGACCCTTGACTTAGGAACTCAGTTTTGTCCCCAGGGCTGCTGGTAACTCATGTTGATCAACTGAGGCTCAAACTCCTGTACTCAGCTCTCTCCTGTCCACAGGCACATCTGTGTTCTCAGAGACACAGGCCCAGGGTTCCTCAGGGAATCCCACGCAGGAAAGGACGCTGTCACGTTCCTTCCAGAGCTCCGTGAGAGCTAAGTCTATCTGCGACCATCTGTGAGCACAAGTGTGTGGAATTTGGGTAGTAACCCGAGCTGGGTTGTATGTTAAAACTAAAATTCTGGTCGTAACCCAAATTGTTTGTATATCAGTTCGGTCTAGCCTGTATTTTACTTATTTATTTGAGACAGCGTCTCCTATGTAGTTCTGGCTGGCCTCGAACACATAGTGTTCTTCCTGCTCAGCCTCCTGAGTTCTAGGATTACAAGCATGCACCACCATGCCTAGCTCCCAAGTAGCTCTGGCTATAATATGGTTTTAATTATTCTACTGTATTATTAGTTATAGCGATGAGTCTCTTACTTGCCTAATTTATAAACCACCGTGGGTCTGTTTGTTTTAAGACAAAGTGCAGCACATAGGGTTCACCACTGCCACGGCTTCAGGCATGGAGACCATCTTGGAACCCGCTGCAGTGCCCTGGACACGAACATGTCCCCCACACTCCTGAACTACCCATGGTGACTCAAGACACCCACCAAGCCGCAGTGAGCACGTCTCTGCTGGGCCTCGTGCGGAGTGAGGCGTTAATGGCAGGGTCTGCTTCAGCAAATGTTAGTGACCCTTGGGCTGCGGGGGACGGAAAACCTTCACTCTGATGGACCGGGTAGTCTGGAGCATCCAGCACTCTGCATTGGGGGAGGACAAGTGGTTGGGCTTATGTGAGCTAGGGAAGGTGAGGGTCTAAAAGAGAGTTAAACTGTTAAGCTTGGGGCACAGTCCTGCTTACACAGGTGCCACATTTACACCACAGTCTGCCTCTTGGCCTCCTGCTGGGACCCCGGTTTAAAATGTTCTCGCATCCTCACGGGATTCACTGTCGGGCTATATCCCTGTCTGGATCCACTGCTGAGCACAGTGAGCTGCCCACAATGCCAGCAGGAAAGCTTAGGGCTGGTGGCACCACAGGCCAGAGATATCCCCAGAGAAAATGGTGAGTAGACAGGGGGCCCATGCTGGGGGCTTTTCTGTCACCCTGGAGCCTATGGAGCCCAGGCCCAGCAGCTGCTTTTGCACCAGTCCTGTTTTGGGGTTGGGGCCTCCACATGAGGCCCTGTGAACTGCTGATGGTCGCAGTGAAAGGGAACATGGCAGGCGTCCAGCGCAGTGTGCTCAGACTTAGTGTCCTCCCTTCCAAGAAAAGCGGCACAACCCAGGACAGCCCTAGAACCTGCTGAGTGTGTAGAGTAGGGTCCACCGGGCAGGCCCTGGCATGTGACCCACAGGCAGTGGGTAGTTGTCCAGGGCTGGGGAGCATCCTGGGAGAGCTGCCTGCGGTGTCCGGGCTCTGGAGCACAGGCAACATGGCCAGGGCGGCAGAGAGCTGGAGTTGGCATCTCATTTCCCTTCAGGACCCAGCTTGGAGGGCTGAGTCTGCTCATGGTGGAGACAGCGCCTCGCCAAGGTCGTTCTTCAGCTGGGGAGGTGGCAGCGCTGCTGCAGTGATCACAGCTGCCACTCATCAGGCACTCTAACTTGTTTGTTCGTGTGTTTGTTCATTCGTTCGCCGGTCAGTTGGTGTGGCCCTGCCACGGCTTGGGGAGATATGGCCAGCGGACAGCGTCTCTCTCCCTGAGCCTGAGCATGGTGACAGGTGACAGGCTGCCCTCGGGCAGCGAGGTGCCGAGGAGATGGATTGGGTCGCTCCACTGTGTAGCCAGGAAGATCCATCAGGGGCGACCTTGGCACTTGCCGGCCCAAATCCCACTGTAATTTGCCCTCCCCATGGCTCCAGCGCGCATCCGTCTTAGCTGTGTCGGGCAGATTGCTTTTGTCTCCAGGGCCACTCACACGGCTCTGCAGCCCTGGCTGTGTCCTGGCACCGGTTGGGAAGCATGAGTCCAGAGGTGCACAGTGCCGGTGTGTGGGCAGCTTGCTCTAGACTCCCAATTAACCGATGGCAGGCAGCCCCTGAGAGGCTATTGGACGGATGCTCGGAGGCACCCTGCAGTCCACTGCCCATGGCAGTGTGGCTCATATTGGCGCTGCCTCTACTTACACACATCCTGACACCGGCGTTCCTGTGGATTGCGGAAGATACAGATCGGCCCAATAAGTCTCTTTTTGTTTTTCATACTGGGAATTGAACCTTGAGCCTTCACACTGAGCTACCTCCTCAGCCCTTTTAAAATTTTGAGACAAGCTGAGCTCCAACTTGTGAGCCTCCTGCCTTGGCCTCCCTAAGTCTGGTTTTTGTCTTTTCAAATACTCAGTTGTCGCTGAAGCATATCACTCAGCTGCAGAGCCTGGGGCACACATGGAGCCCATGATGTCGTCAGCACCTGGCTGGGAAAGAGCGTGGCTGCCCCTGGGCCACCTCTGTCTGTGGTCCCCTGCACCCAAGCGGCAGGGCCACAGCCAGTTATCAGGAGGGGTGCTGCCCAGTGACCCATGTGGGTGAGGTCCTGCCTCACCACGCTGTGTCGGCAGCACCAGGCAAGGTGAGCTGGGGGGAGGAGTGCAGGGGCTGCCCCAGGAAAGGGAAGCTTTGGGGGAGCCGTAGGGCACAGGTGGCCTCTGGGTTGTCAGGCCCAAGGGGAGGGTGCTGGTGATCTGGAGTCCTGTGCCCAAGGTTCCTGAAGACCATGTACTTTTCATGTGCACCATCCTCTGGGAAGACAGGGATGCCCCTCAGTCCATGTCCTCAGAGAGGTGCCACTTGAAGTGTGCAGATAAGGCGAGGGGCCAGGCGGCTGGCAGCACCCCAGAGCTGTCCCCTGGTGGATTACAGGTGGTAGACTCGGCTGGGTAGGACCAGAGCTACAGTGTAAACAATTCCTACTTGTATTCAAACAAAAACCGATGGGAATGATCCAGGTGAAAGCTGCTTGAGCTCTGGGGCTTGGTTGAACCCTTAGTTGAATCCACAGGGCAGGAGGGAGACATTGACAGGACTGAGAGGGCAGAGAGGAGCAGGTGAGGGGCTTGGCATGGACAGGTGGGAGGGAGCTGGGCAGGGTGTGGCTGCCCGTGGTGCTGGCCTGACCACCAGCCTAGCTTGCACTGAGAAGACACTTGATAATTAGCAGCTATGCAGAGGAGAGGCAGAGGAAGTCTCATCTCTGGTTATGTATGCCAGCTGCACAGGCCACTGAGAAGGCCAGGCTGCCAGCCTATGCCACCCGAAGGTGTGCCATAAGCCACCACCTCCCAATCCCCTGTGCTACCACAGCTGGGGGTGTTCAGAACCCAGAACAGTCCCCACTGTCTCTGCCCTTCCATCCCTGCCGCCCCTCTGTCCCTCTGTCCTCTGCACACGGTTCTGACAGAAGCTGACAAGAGCCATTTTCAAGATGGATTGATTCAATTTAGCACAATTTTTGCTGGATTTGGTGACGTATGGCTCCCTGTTGGGACCACATTGAATGTGACTCCGAAGAGAGAGGGTTTATTAGGCCGGGTGGCAGTGAGCAGGTGGGGCCGGGGGGTGGTGCTTGGAGAACTCAGATGCTATCTGGAGCCTGCTGGGCCTCCAGTGGCCCAGTCCTCTTGGCCTCTCGGAAGGCAGTGCTTTGTGAGCAGCTTTCCCCTACACTCCAGGGCCTGCGTTTTCTTCCATCCCCAGAAGCCAGGCTGTGCTGCTTCGGCCCCACTGCAGGAGGCTTGAGCTAAACACACCCCCTCTGGGCTGATAAATGCTGAGCAGAGGATCTAGGGAGGGTGCATGGTCATGATTCCACACACCTGCACATATCTGCCAGCCTGGGTGCTTGGCTGATGGCCTCTTGAGCCCCCGCCGCTTTGCAGTGAATGTGACTCCAGCTCTGGCCTCTGCCCCAACAGCGTAAGCCTGCCCCTGAGAGGCTATTGGACGGATGCTCAGAGGCTCAGCCAGCGTTAGGAAGGCCGGAGCCCAAGTCTGGGAGCCCTTCAGAGATCCTGCAAGCCGCACACCTCCCTGCAGCTTCCTGGTGTCCCTGCCAGCCCCAGGGCCTTTGCACCTGCCCCTCCCCCTGCCCACATCCCTCCTTCCTAGACAGTTGTTCACAAGGTATCGAGACAGGTTTGTCCCATTTCTGTGTGGCTGCACCTCAGTGTCCAGAGCAGCACTTGCCCAGGGGATGTGACAGGGATGCTGAGTCGTGCAGTCCCATGGCGTCTACGATGTAGCCCGATGAGGTGTTGCCCCAGGTTCTTGGAACCTGTGCCTGCTGCCTTGGTTGGGATAGAGGACCTGAGACTCAGACTGTGGCCCACTGCGCTGCTGTGTCCTTCAAGGAGGATGCCAGAGGTGACTTGAGACACAGAAAGCACAAACTGCAGGGACCTGGCCGGAGATCTGGGGCAGATAGGGCCATCAGGAGCTGGAAGGGGCCAGAGGAGCTTCCCTGGAACCCACGGAGGGAGCACGGCCCTGGGAACACTGCTGCCAGCTGGTGCTACCAATTTCCAACTGCTGCCTGCGATGAGCATAGTAAGAAAACACTTTCCTCCTGTCTTAAGCCCCCAAGCCTTGCTTGTGCTGCCCAGGGAGCCAGGACCTCAGAGGACCACGCAAGGCCCCGGGCATAGCATGCAGGAGCAGAGTGGGGAGCCGGCCTCCCTTCTGTCACTCAGCCCTGCAGCAGGGGCACTGGGGTCACCCGAAGCTCAGCCACCTCCCTGTGACTTGATCCAGCTCATCTTCCTTGGCATTGTCGCCCCAGGGTGGGCACAACAGACTTGGAGTCAGTGCCAGGGCCAAGTGGCTTTGGGCCAGAAGCTGTGTCCACCACCAGAGGCCTGGCCTGTCCCAGGACCCTGGCCTTCCCGTATGTCCATGAGCTGGCAGCTGGCCGAGCCATGCTGGTGTGTGGGAGGCATCATGTTTGCATGGCGGGGACCCCAGCTTCCAAATGTCCTGCACCCCCGCTGCTTTGGGTTGGCTTCTGCTACATGTGTGTCTGCTCCCCTCTTTTTTTGTTTTTTTGTTTTTTTGTTTTTTTGAGACAGGGTCTCGCTTTGTGGTTCAGGCTGGCTTGTGCTCAGCCTCCAACTCACATCACAGCAATTCTCCTGCCTCTGCCTCCCAAGTGCTGGGATTACAGGCGTGAGCCACCACGCTCGGCACTGTGGTATGTGGTACTGGTTGCTGCTGGGTGTGAGTCTCCACACCCAGTATTGTTATGTGGTTACTGGGGAATCGAACCTGGGCTTTTGCGCTTGCAAGACAGGCGCCGGAACCACTGAGCTAACTCCCCGGCCCTTCTCCCCTCTTTTGAGGCAAGTGGCTGGTTGCTTTTCGTCCCCCACCCTGAGTGACTGTGAGAGCTGCTTTATAAACATCAATTATGGCCATAACAGATGAAGGGTCCCTCAGTCTGTGTACATTACTCTCCATCCCACATCAGAGCACCGCTGTCACCAGTATCACTGCTGTGGGCCAGGCTGATTAGCAGGGCGGGAGGGGTGGGTGGAGAGCAGTGTTAATCTAATTGTGCATCTGCAGAGCGGTAAGGACTGGGAGACTGAGCCATAGGGACAGCTGGACGGCCATGACATGCGTGTCACCCCCGTCACACCCAGCCTGCTGGGGCCTGCAAGCCCCATGTCTCCTCAGCCTTCCAGTGCCACAGAACCACTCTGTGAGGCCCAGCCCATGCCACCTTTGGTGCCCTGGGGACTGCCCTGGCTATAGCTGGTGCGGCCCTGTGTCCCCCAGGTCCCTGTCCCTGTGTATCCTGACCTCCATGGTGTGGCTCCACACCTCCATGGTGTGGAACCCTGACACTGCAGGCCTGGCTTGCTTTCCTCCCCATCTACAGCTGAGTGATTGAGGCCACCACACCGCCTGCTGGGCCCCTGCCCCATGGGAAGGCATAGCCTGAGGCCTCTGCCGGTACTGTGAGTGCCGAAGACCCCACTGTGCCTCCCTTCCTCCCACTGCTTCCTGCCTGGAACACACCTGATCCCCTGACACCTCTTTGGCCTGGACGCTGCAGGGTCATGGGGGCCGGTGGCGTCAGGACTCCATAGTGCATCGGGGAAACCAGGCCCCAGCATGTCAAGGGCCTCCATTGGGAGCCTGGACTCCGTTTCTGCTACTGGGCACTGCTGCCCTGTGGGAGCCCTAAAGCCTCAGAGTCCCAACTCATGGCACCCACCCCTACCCCAGGGCCCCACTTCTTCACAGCTGTCCTCCACTCTCCCTTCTCTCTTCCCTACCCTCTTTTTTCTCCCTTTCTCTGCCCTCCTCTCTGTCCTCCTTGCTCTCCTCTTTTTTCTTTTCTTTTTTGTGTGTTTTGTAAAGAGAGTCTTACTATGTAGTTCACACTGGCCTTGAGCTCTTGGCGATCCTCCTGCCTCAGCCTCTCCAGTGTTCACCACCCTGCCTGGCACTACCCCACTTTGTCTCCTCTCTTCCGGAGGAGGAGGCCAGGGACACAGGGCACAGCTCTGACCTGAGGGCCCCTGGAAGCAGTGTTATGTGGTTTGTGTCCCTTGTCCTTGTCCCCAGAGCCTGCTCTCAGAGAGCCATAGGACTGGGGGGCTGTCCTGTCCTGGGGAACCTGTGGGAGCCTGGCCACCATGCATGGTTGCCAGTCTCAGGCTCTGTGCCACAGATCCTGCCCACCCCAGGGCTGCCTGGGGACGCCATTGCCAAGCTATTATACAGAAAAGGGTTTCTCAAGCCCGTCCCTGCCTCCCACCCCACTGGCCAGGCTGTGGTCAGGGCTGGGTGCCCCTAACCCCACACTTCCTCTCCAGAAGGAGTTGGGCTCTGTAGGGATCCCAGGGCCAGAGTCCAGGCTAGGAGTCAAAGGGTTTCGGAGCATGTGTGAATGCACTTGTGTGTTCCATGTATGCACAAGCCTCTGGGCATGTGTGTCTGTACGTGTGCGTGTGCCTGTACACCACATGTGAGTGTATATCTGTGTGCTCCCCACGGGGCAGTGTCCTCAGCACATCCCAGGCCCCTCACTTGCTTTTTGTGCTTTTGGTTTTTGGTTGCTTTGTTTGTGGTGCTGTTACAGGGTGGTATCTAAAATGGCTTGCCAGTTAAAACTTTTCCAGGTTCTTACCTCAAAGAAAGAATTGGACAGGCCAGGGATTTAGCTCAATGGTTCCAGCACCTGTCTTGCAAGCGCAAGGGCCCAAGTTCATTCCCTGGTAACCACATACCACAGTGCCAGGCGTGGTGGCTCATGTTGGTAATCCCAGCACTTGAGAGGCAGAGGCAGGAGGATTGCTGTGAGTTTGAGGCTTGCCTGGGCTACATAGGGAGCTCAGGGCCAGCCTGAACTACAAAGCAGGAACCTGTCTCCGAGGGCAGGGGGGAGAGAGAGAGAGACAGACAGACAGATATGAATTGGATAAGACAAAGCAGAAGTGAATATGCACATACAGGGGAGTCACTGGCAGGGCTGTATGCAGACCTAGGCATGACAGGGCTCTCCGTGGGGCCCGTTCTTACGCCGTCGACATCTAATAGGAGCTCTCAAGTTCTGCGTAGGGGTCTTCATGTTGCTCTAGGATCCTGTGATTAACAGTCTTGCTAATTATAGCCAGTTTTGCCATCCCCAATCTCTTGTCTCTTTACCAGGGGTTAAATCCAGTCCCTTCAGACTGAGATACATCCTCAGCCCTGTTCTTAAAATTTTTTTATTAAGATAGGGTTCTGCTAAGTTGCCCATGCTGGACTCAAACTTGTGATCCTCCTGCCTCAGCCTCCTGGGGTACTGTAGTGATGGCATGCACCACCCTGCCTGGCACCTTCCAGCTTTCAGCAGTCAGAGGACATCTGCAGTCCCACCCCAGCCCACCCTTGGGGCCTGCACTCCGGTCATGGGTGTTGCTGCTGGCCCTGTGGTCAGGTCAGATGGCACACTGGGCCCCAAGACTTGGCTGTCCATCGACAGGCAGCAGCAGCGCTGGGACACAGGCAGCCGGAAGGAAGGGCTGAGGCTGACGCTGCACAGACTTCTGGGCCCAGGCAATCGGCAGCTTCCTGCGTGGGAGCTCATCTGAAGAAAAGGGGAGAGGTCGTCCCTGTGCAGCGCTGCGGTGAGTCCGCAATGGTACACACATGCCCAGGGATTTGAGGCAGGCTGCTACCTGTGATAGGACAGCACTGTCACCCACCCAGGAGAAAAGGGTAAGGGCAGGAGTGGTGGCGTTGGGCACCCAGAGGTGTGGACTTCCCCAGCATTCTCTGGGCCTTGGTTTCCCCAGCCGTCAGTGGGGAGGCCCAAGCACCACTGTGGGCTCCACCCACTGTTGCACCCTGGCTCTAGCTCCTCGTGGGCTCGTGTGCGGTAGCGGGCTGGCTATGGGCTCCCCTCACAGCCCCATCTTCATTTCGTACAGGGATTGGACTGAGAGCTGCAAATCAGCTCTGTCTCCACTGTTTTTATTTCCTTTACTTTTTAAATTTGAGACGGGTCTCACTAAATCACCAAGGTGCCATCCTCCTGCCTCAGCCTCCCAGAGTGCTGAGATTATGGAGGTGTGTCACCAGACCAGCTTTGACGCTTGGTTCTTGATGTCCCTCGTGGGAAAGAGATGTTGTCCCTTGCTGGCTGTGCACATGGCGGGTGACAGGTCCCACCTGTCACCCAACCGCCTGAGGACATTGGAAGCAGGGAGACCCCTCTGAACACTTGGCCAACCCCCTCCCTCCTCCAACATTGTCTTTCCTCTGTGCCCGGGACCAGCGGCCCACAGGAGCCTGGACAGATCCCTCCAGAGGGTGGGAACTAGTGGAGACATCCAGGCTGGTGATGATGGGCCACCAGCCTGGCCCCTGCGCGTCCTGAGCACCAGCCCTCTCCCACTCCGTGCTGAGCAGCCTTTCTTGTCTCTTTTTTATCTTGCCAGCAGCGCATCTCACAGCCGGTCATTTCATTTCATTCCTGGTCTTCGGAGAGTGACATTTACATATTAATATTTTCTGGGAGCCACAGCGGCAGCAAGTGTCTGCCGCGTGGCCTCACATAATGCGAGGGAGATAAAGCGGCTGCTCCTCGGTGAATAACGACAAATGAAAGCCGTGTGGCTGCACAGGCCCCGCAGTGCCCTGTCAGCATGTGGTACACAGCCGACAACTGCTCGGGCGCCCCTTCCTCCCTGAGGTTTATCTCCACTCACAGAGGACACGCTCTTTGTCAAGGGCTCTGCCTCCCGCCACTTCCTGCTTGGTCTCTGAGTGCCTGCCAGGGACAGGGATGGGGACAGGGCCACTGACCTGAAACACCCAGTGGGCGGGCACGTGGCTGGCACAAATGCAGTGGGCACCGCCAGCAGGGTTATCTCTGCACTGCAGAGCCTGAGTGGCAGGGTCTGGGTGTGGGGTGAGCAAGTGCCGGGGGCTCTGGTAGTGATGGCGAGGTCCCTTCTCTCTGATGCCCGGGTGCAGAGAGCCAAGAGGCCTCTGGGCAAGGAAGACACTCGGTGTGGACAGGGTCAGTCTGGCTGAGGCTACAGAAAGTGTCAGTGCCGTGTGAACCACGTCACCTGGCACCAGGCCTCGTGATGCTCCCATCCCGCGTCCCTGTGGGGAGCAGAGGTGGCTGGACTGCCATGTGAGATTCTGCTACCCGGCTAGGTGGCACACGGTGCCTGCAGTGTGCCTGCGCAGCATGAGTCTCAGGCCCCTGAAACCTGAGCCCTAGGACCTCCGACACTCACCCAGAAGGGACAGCCCTCTTGCCACACCACACCCCTTCCCCCTCCACACCTCATTCTGCCCTGGGAGGGCATCATGCAGGGGGCCCTCTGGGAGTCCTGCCTGGCCCTCCTTCACCAGTGTGACCAGACAGTGTGCTTTACAGAATGCAGTTTCCCCTCTGGACAAGTGAGATGGAAGTATAAGTGAGGATCTGGCAGGTTCCCAGTGGTGGCTGCATCCTGTATCTTCGCTGGAGCTGAATCCGCCCAGTCCCTCCCCAGGATGCCCTGGGGATGCTGCGCCAGGGTGAGGGGAGCAGGAAGGGCCTCCTTGTGCTCCAGACATGGGGGTCCCAGGACCTCCCTCGGGACCACAGTGCTACAGACTGCCAGCCCTCCTGCCACAAAGGGACCTGGGGACTCGTCCTGGTGGCCTGGGCTGCTCACAGCTGACTGACTTTTGAACAGTGGACCCTTACTGCTCATCAGGAGGCTAGAAATCTATGCCCTGGCGCCAACAGCGCCTTTGCTAGGCTCCTCTCAGGAATGCTTTCAGTGTTGGTGGATCAAACCCAGGGCCCTCACTTGAGCCACACCCCCATCCTTTCTTCACACTTTTCTTAGAATTTTGCTAAGTCACTGTATTGTCCAGGTTGAGCTGCAACTTAAGATCTTCCTGTCTCAGCGTCCTGAGTGCTAGGAGTGCAGGTGTGTGCCATCGCACCTGGCTTGGACCTCTGGAGGTGCCTCCTGCAGTGACATCATCAGCCCAAAGGCCCCTCCCAGTTCCATCCCTTCAGAGTCAGGATCTCAGGACATGAGCTGGGGGACGTCTGAGAGATGGCAGAGACGGAGGCATCTGGAGAGTTTTTCTCTTGAAGAACCTGGGAATTTAGATCCCATTTTTATTCCTGGACTCTCAGCTGCCAAGAGTCCCCTCTGCACCCCTTTCTGTTTTCATTTCAAGTCAAGAAGGGGCACTGGGGCTAGGGTGCAGCCTGGTGGTGAGTGCTTGTGTGGCTCCACCCCAGGGTTACAGATGGCATGGGCAGAGGGGCAGGGCCACCTCCTGCGCAGGACTCAAGGCCAGTGCGAGGCAGTGGGACGGTTGGCACTCTCCTCAGGGCTTCTGTGTCTCAGAGCTCAGGGAGGCATTGTGCTTACTGAGTTCAAAAGGTCTGAGGTCCACAGGGTCCCTGCCAGCCCTGTGGTGCCCACCTATGCTTTGCTGGAGTGTCGCAGTGGCCTGGGATCAAGGAGGGCAACAGCCCGGTGCCCATGCATACAGACCCCCTACCCCAGGCCCCAGAGCCAGTTGCTGATACCACTAGGATGAGTGCCAGCCCAGTCTGCCTGGTAAGGAGTCCTGCCCACAGCCTAGTGGGGCAGAGGAGGCCTGGGTTCTAGCCCTGGCCCTGCCTACTGCCGTTGGGCTCTGAGGTTGTCCAGAGCCACCGTGGGCCTCAGAGTGTGCTACGCAGCATCCTTGAAGTCCACTTCCCTCAGGGGCACACGGGTTCCAGCTCTGGGCCTCAGGTGGCAGGAAAGGATTTCAGCCCTCAGAGGGGGACAGACCAGGGTACTTCAGTCCCCCAGGGAGCCCTGAGAGGAGCCGCTTCTGGTCTTCCTGTCCTTACCCAGGAAAACAAGAGGCTGGCATGGCCCAGGGGGCCACACAGGTTTGTCCAGTGCTCTGTGAAGATGCTCCGCTAGGGAGATCCTGGGAATGTCAAGTGTCCCTATGACTACAGGCAAGGAAAAACCAGGTAGAGCTCATAGCCAGCAGAAGTAGGGTGCCAGGCCCTCACCTGCCTTCCTGCAGAGCCTTCGAAGGCTGCCTTAGATCCCCAGAATGCCCTGGGCAACTGCCCCTCCCTGAACCTTGGTCTCCCCATTGGTGCTGAGGGGCCAGGAGTTGCATTTGGGAGGGTAGCAGCCACAAATTTAACTCAGTGCTTGGGATGGGCCACCTCTCACTTCTTGAAGACCCCAGGGCGGTAGCCAGCACAAGCAGGGATGCCAGCAGGCATAGGGTCAGCATGCACTGGACATGGTGGCACACGCCCCATATCCTAGCACTTGGGATGGTGCTGAGGCAGGAAGATTTCTAGTTTGTTGTCAGCCTGGGCTACGTATCAGAACTTTGTCTCAGAACAGCAGGGAGACAGACGTCCTGTGGCCGGGGCTCCACCCAGCCCGTGTGTCCCGTGAATCCTGCCCAGCTGCCCATCCACAGGCTGTTCTGTGTCTGGTGGGGAAAGCTCAGGATGGGTGTGTCCTGCTGAGCACCTGCCCTGTGTCTCGTTGCATCTCAGTGACTCATGGAGGGGTGCGGCCTGCCCTGAGAGGTGACATGCCAGCCACTGGGGCTGCGGGAGGGCTGCCTGGATTTCTGAGTGTGTGAGCCATGTGCACCGAGCACGCGTGTGGCTGTGGGGGCGGTGTGTGTGTGTTGGGTGTGTGTGCTCTGCAGTTCAGGCTTTGTTCCAGTCCCTGCCTGCCTCCCTTCCTGGAAGGTGCTGGGTAAATATTTGTTGACTGGCTGTCAACTAGATGGCTGCCAGGAGGAGCGGAGAAGCCTGGGGAGCGATTAGAGCCCCTGGGACAGAGGGCCAGACTGCCGCCCCCAGCCCCTCGCCGGGCAGGCGGGCTGACCTATCCTAAGGAACCCTGGGCAGTGCCCTCAGTGTCACAGTGTTGGGCAGGGGCATTGCCTCTTCCTCACCACTGCACCTAGCCCAGGAGGCCACAGCCCAGTCTTCTGGCAGCTGTCCTGGGGGAAGATGCAGGGGAGGACAGGCCCAGAGCATGTGAGAGAGAGTGTGTGTGAATGGAGCGTGTGTGTGTGGTGTGTAGTGTGTATGGACGGAGCCTGGGAACAGAGGCAGCCGTCTGCCTGGCTGTGTGACTCCAGGGCAGTCTTGCACCTTTCTGGGCTGTTGCCCACCTCAGAGAGGCTGCTCGGGCAGCTCAGGAGAAAGCAAGTGCACAGGCCAGGGGTGGGGCACATGGCTATAATCCAGCACTGAGGAGGCTGGGGCAGGAGGATCAGTGTCATAAATTTGAGACCAGCCTGGGTTACATAGTGAAGTCCTGTGTCAAAAAAAGAAAAACCCAAAACACACAAAGGCACACCAAGGCTCTGGTGAAGGCTGGTGTGCAGGATCAGATGGGCCCAGCTGGCCCGGAGGAACCAGGGTTGCCCCTTGGTCTCTCTAATTGCTGATGGGGCCGCAGTTACCTGGCACCAGCTAGAACCTGTCTCACGCTGGGGCTCAGCAGCAGGCCCAGGACCTGAACCAGGCAGCTACTCGGGGTGTCCCCAAGCCATCTGTGCTTCAGGATAGGGCACTGGGGCCAGGGCTGTGGTCACCTGGGGAAAGGACTTGGGCCTGGTCAGCTCCCTGGCTGGCCACAGAAGGTGGGAGAAGGTTGGTCACCATGGGGAAACTGAGGCAGGCAGGATGCACCATGGAGCCTGTTCACGACCCTGCTCCTCGCACATCGGGGCTCTCTGCACCCAGGCCTGAAGCGCCAAGAAAGAATTTGGGCAGGACTGTGGCTAATGAGCCTCAGCTTCCCTTCTCTGACAAACATCCTGCTCCCAGGGAGCCGCCTCCACCACCGCCTGGGGTTGCATCACCTGTGCGGTGTCCTAGCCCCCGCAGCCTGGGTGTGAAGCCCTGGCCACTGGATTCTGGGTAGGCTGGTATCCTCATTCGCCAGGGAGCCCTTGGTCAGACACCCAAACCTCTGTCCCAACCAAGATGGTGGTACCCTGGGCACAAGCCCAGCCCGAACTCCTAAGGCAGGAGGCCATTGGGCACCAGGTGATCACCCCAGAAGGGCAGGCACCTCGAAGCAGAGTGGTCTGTGGGTCCCAGGGCAGACAGAGCTGCAGTGGCAAGGCCAACACCAGCCTTTCCTACTCTCAGATCCTGTGCCCTAGCCCTCAATGCCCAGGACAGTTGGCAGGTGACTCCCATGGGTGTGGGCACTGCCTGGGGCTGGACAGTTAGTGATAAAGGTGGGACCCAGGCCGTAAATTACATCCCTGGGGTTCTCTTGCTCCACAAGGACAGTGTGGGTTGTGGTCACTGTCTTCTCCCCTAGAATTTCTGGATTTGGTTTCAGCTCCACAGATGGGGAGTAGAGAAACACACCTGTTATCCCAGCACTCTGGAAGGCTGAGGCAGGAGGATCATAAGTCTGAGGATAGCCCAGCCAGCTTAAAAATGACTTAGCAGGAGCCTGCCTCAAAATAAAAAATAAAGTAAGGGCTGGGGATGTGTAGCTCAGTGAAAAGGCCTAGGCTGAAACCCCAGGACAAAGAAAAGGAAAGGGATTACTCCCTCTCCCAGCTCCTGTTGTGAGACTGCAGACAAGCACCTAACCTCTCTGGGCTCCGGTTTCTTCGGGAAAGGGGCAGTGACGGTTCCTCTCTGCTCAGGAGCTGGCCACGTGTCAGTACAGGACGTCTACCTAGGGGGATATAAACCTCCAACTTCGGGCCAGAACACCACACACCACACCACACACCACAGACCCAGGTGTGGGTCTTGAAGGCTGGGGTGCATAGGTGCCTCCAGCCAGGGCCATGGGTCTCCTTATGCCTCCCGGGCTGGACAGTGTTCATGCCAAGTTTTCCTGAGACCCACACCTGGGACCAATCTGTCCCAGCTCTGGACCCGACACCTCAATCCTGGTTCACCTGGGTATCTCTGGCCTCCTACCTGTGTCCAGCGAGGGCCCGCCCGCTGGTCCTGGCAGGTCATTTGCAGTCCGAGGGCTTAGGAATCTCCCTAGGACCTCACGGCCAGGGGCTTCCCATGCCATTATGTGGTGGCTTCGGGATGCAGGCTTCCTGGTGCTTGGTGGCTGCGCGACTCTGACCACACACCTGTTCCTGATCTGCCTGGGCATCCACAGGAAGCAGACACTCCCAATCTGCCGCTTGGGACCTTGATGATTGGCTGAGGCGCTTGTCCCCACCGCACCCCCATGGGCTACTGGGATATCCAGGCAGCTGAGAGTCCAGGAAGCAGGTTCCTAAGGTTCACGCATGGGGTGTGACCCTGTCCCCCCACCTGGGGATGGTGTGCCCACCTCATCCTGCTGCCTCTGGGTACAGGGCCGGCCTAGCTCCTATGGGGACGATGGGGTGCCTGTCCAGGGAATGTGCAAGTCACTGCACGCTCTGCCCATGAGCACAGCCATAGAAGCTGCAGGTGATAGAGAGACATGCAGGAGCCCGAGTCAGAGGAGGGTGCTGGAAGTGAGCAAGGTCAAAGAAAGGCCCTGAAAGAGGGATTTCCAAAGAGGGTTTCACAGGAGAGCTAGGAGTTCACTTGGTAGGTGAAGAGATAGTCTCCCAGGAAGATAGCCCACAGTGAGTCGTGTGGAGCACAGTGTGGGCAGCTTCTGCAGAGGAAGGACTGGCCTCTGCTGCAAGGGGCCGTGGCTGCAGCCCAGAGCCCTGCAGTTATTGGTGTTGCCCCAGCAGAGTGAGGACTTGTCTATAGGGGCACAGACAGGAAGCGTAGGGAGAACCTTAAGAAAGTGTGGCAGTGTTGTATCAGCCTGGAAGGCCAATGCAAGAAGACCCCAAATTCAAGCCCAGCCTGGTAATTCAGCAAGATCCTATCTCAAAGTAAAAAAAGTGGGGGTGGGGCTGGACATGGAGCTCAGTGCAAAGGTCCTGGGTTCAAGGCCCAGCACCACCAAAAAATCACGTTTAAATCTGAGTTCAGGCTTCCTGTGAAAGCTCCAGCCGCCTGGTTCCGCAACCATAGCACCAAGGGCATGAGCCAAGCCACCAGTGCCTCTGGGGCCATGGCCCCACAGACTTCCCCCAGACTCGCGGCTGGGTACTACCTTGTCCCTCACCAGGAGGACCAAGAGCAGGCGTAGAAGACACCCTGATGCAGATTAGAAAGGAGCCTTCGAGTGGGCGGGCCGGCACTGTGGGGACCAGGAGGGGCCAGCTGGACCAGCCAGCCCTGCTTCTCACAACCTGCCCACATGTACCCAGTTTCCCTCCCCTGATTGGAACCAGCTCTTAAAGCCTGGTAGGAAATGAGAGGACTGTCTGGAAATCCCCCTGGGCAGCGCCTGCCCTCCCATCACCCTGGTCCCCTGATTTCCAGCTCAGCCATCTGCCCTGGCTCTTTGAAGCCTGTGGAACCATTTAAAAGGCTCCTAACGATATTGATCAATCTCTCTAAAATGGATTATCCCGTTTGCCTCCCAGCCTGCCTGGATGCCCTGGGTAAGATCAGAAAGGAATTATGTTTGCCGGAGGCAGAGGGAGCAGGGCGCGAATGTATCTCCTGCCGGTGATGCAGTCTTATCGGAGCTGAACTCCGCTGTCCTTTGGGGTCTGGAGCCCGCGCAGCGAGCCGGAGAGGAATCCTAATCTCGCAGTGTGCAGCCCTGTGGAGGGTGTGGGTGGGCCGCCGTCTCTCCAGCTCCTCCTGGAGAAGCCCAGCCCCATGCAAGGCCTGGGGAGGGGTGTCGAGGTGTGGGGGCAGCATGCCCACACAGGGACTGGTCACAGTGCCTGGTTCAGGGGTTCCGGTGCCTCAGTCCAGGGCCACAGGTGGTGCCTAGCTCAACCCTGCACCCTGCACCCTGCAGCAAACAGCTTTGGGTGAGGCTATTTGGCAGAGGAACTTGGCCTGTGAGGAAGTGAGGAGGGGGCTTCCCTACTCACCCCCCTGGCCTGGAGAGGGGCTGGTACTGGGCCAGGACAGGAGAGGACAGCTGGAGGGTACACTGCCTGTGGGACTTGAACTGAGCCATGCGGCACCCTCGCCACCCATGGCACCCCTGCCAGGGCTGGGTGTCTTGGAGTCTCTTGGTGTCCACAGAGAAAAGAGCAACAAGTGATGGTCAGTGTTCAGCTTGTTCTGGAGGATATTTACTCTTTTACATTTCACAGTTTATTTTTCAGTACTGGGCCTGAACCCCAGGCTCTGTGCTCTGCATGTGCTCCATGCTACTCTCTATACTCAGTCTTTTATTTTTTGAGACAAGGTCTTGGCCAAGTTGCTCAGACTGTTCTTGAACTCTGGATCATCCTGCCTCAGCCTCCCTATAGGGTGAGATTACAGGTATGACAGCCATACATGGCAAAATGCACACATCTTGAGAGCACGTGCCCTGTGCATCTGTACGTGTGCACCCACCCAGCCCTCGTTGTGCTCCGTCAGGCTGGTGTGCGCCGTCTGCCTCCCTGCTCTGGGTGGTCACTCCCTCCTTCCTGTCCTGAACTGTGCCGAGGTCGATAGCCATCACCACTGTCACTCTGGTCCCATGAGGCCGTCTCTGGCTCCAGTCTGCCATCCCCTCCGGTCTCCCAATGTCTCTGCTCCAGGACCTCAGAGAGTGGGTCCTGCAGTGTCTGCTCCTGTCTTCACCTGAGGTGTCTTTCAGCTTCTCCCCGCCTCAGAGGGCTGTCTCTGGGTGTGGGCCGCAGGGCACCCGGCTGGGTCTCAATCCTGAGGCCCTTGGGTAGCCCCTGCTTGTCGCACAGCTTGTCCCTACCACCCCTCTGCTCTGGGGCATGCTGGGCAGTTTGATGCTGTCTGGCCTGTGAGTGCACCCAGGGACAGTGACCTTGGACGGCAGGAAGGGACAGGGTGACTCGGGCCAGCAGCTGGACAATGATGCAGCCTGCCTGGTGTTTGTAGAGCTGGGAAAGGACCCCAGGTGGCTGCCTCAAAGCAAGGCAGTGTAGCCCGCAGCAGTGGCCCAGACTGTACTTGGTATCCCAATGTGCAGGCTGACTTTGGCTGCAATTTGCAGTGCCAGGACAGCGACGTGCAGGGCCAGGGCCACCAGTGCAGGGAGGACATGGCCGCCTCTGCCTCCTGTGACCTGGAAGGAAGCCAATGAAGAGGAACCCAGCCTCAGTGCTTCCGCCCGACCAACCCGTGCAGGCAGTGCTGGGAGAATGCGGAAGCCCAGGCCTCCGATGGCCGGAGTTTCCCAGGCCGGGGAGGAGAAGCCAAAGGGGACAAAGGTCTGTCTTCCTATCAGCTGTCCAGAAAGGAGGATAAAAAAGCAAAGCCACTGTCACTGAGGGTGTGACTGTGTGCGGATAAGAGCAAGGCTGGATGACACAGAGTGAAAGGAGAAGTGGGTGGGACCCTTGGCCTGGCCTCCAGGGTGGCGGATCTGGCTTGGGCTCCCACCGACTTGGCCTTGAGGGCCTGCCCAGCCCAGCTCTGCCTCTGCCCCGGACCTCCTGAGGTCCACCGAGTACCTACTGTGTGCTTGGCTCGCGTTCATAGTGGATGACACAGTAAGGCTGAGCCATAGCTGAGCAGCCACTGCAGAGAGGACAGCACCGTGCAGGTCCTGAGGCCACAGAAAAAACATGCAGAGGACTCTGGTGAGGCTCCAGAAGATATGTACTGAGAAGGGCAGCTTGGCCACTGCCCAGGACCAGCAATACCCAGCCAGGTCCCCAGCACAGCTTCTGTGGCTTTGGCCAACAGCCAGGCATCTCCAGTTCCTGGTGGGGCTCACTTTAGGGAAGTGGCCAAAACCCAAAGGGTTGGGCCAGGCTCCCTAGAGATGGGCCAGGATGTGTCCATCCCCTCCCACACGGCGCGGTCACTGAGGCTAGGGGCACTGAGCACAGGGTAGTCTCCTGGTGGCATCTCCAAGGGGTCCCCTATGTACCCCCTCGCCCCACGCCCCAGCCTCCCACCCTTGGTGGGTATAGACTGGTGGGGGCAGTGAGCAGTAGACAGGCCTGGGTGCCTTGTCCTTGGTGTGCCCACCCTATTCAGGAGTGCCCACACACCACCCCAGAGGCTGGGGCGGAAAGGGACGAGGGACGTTTAGAGTTCCCAAGGGAGCATCATGCATTAAGAAGGGCCATGGCAGCCCTAACCACAGTGGGGGATGTGTCCAGAGCTCAAGGCCTGGCCCAGCTGGCTAGGGTAAGTGCCCTGAGCAACAAGCAGCAGGACAGAAGCCTGGCATGGCCATGAGACCCCACTCAGTGAGGGCCAAAGTAGGGTGGTCAGGCCCAGGATCCAGCAGTGTGGCACCCGACCTGGGGGAGCCAGGCACCTTGGTCCTAGACCTGGGCCTGTGGGCATCTGCGTGCTGGTACTCCTCAGGTTGTCCCCATGGCAGCAGCTACCTGAGTACCAGTCTCACAGAAGGAGTTGTCCTGCTTTTGGTCTGCACAAGCATCTCCAGGGCCTGAGGCAAAGGGGGTCATACAGATGTGCCAGGGTGCCCCTGAGAGCTCAGGATGCTCGTCGTCAACTTGGGCTTTAAAAATCCCTAAGCAAGGCCAGGCGTCCTGGTGCGTGTCTGTCATCATATTAACTGGGAGGCCAAGGTGGGAAGATTGCAAGGTGGATGAAACGCTGTCCTGGACAGAAAAGGGGCTGGGGACGCAGCTCGGGACTGAGACCTGGGTTCCACACTCTGTACTGGAAAAGGGGAGCTGTGGGGGAGCAGTACAGCACTACAGCAGAGTTGAGAAGGTGTAGAGGTCACAGAGCAGGCCCACCGCGCAGTGCCCTCTCCCAGGGCCACCGGCTGTGGCCTCTGTCTTCTTTAAGCCATGTCTGCAGCTGACGCCTGAGCAGGGCTTGGGTCCCCAAAGAGCAGTTTGATTTTGGGCTTCACCACCTCGAGGCCTGGGGAGGAGCAGCAGCAAGTGGGGCTGCCTTAGGGAGGAGGCCTGTGTTGGGCTCTTCCTGTGCCGCACTCACGGTGTCCCTGCTGCCTTTGGCCTCTCCTCCCGCTGGAAACCGAACCTCCCCTTACCCCCGGCCATCCTGGCCACCCAGGACCTCACAGGGCACTGTCCCATCTTCTCCCCGCCCTGCCCACTCCTGTAAGTGGCTTAATTAAGGAACCGTGCAGTTTATTTGCGTGTGGACCTGGTCTAATTGGCGTGTTTGTCTTTCCTCATTATTCCCAGCTGGACAGAGCCATTTGAACAACAAATGCAAAAGAGCCTGGATTTCTGCAATGCAATGTCTGATTTGAAAACCTGCGCAGTGTCCCCGCTATTAGCAGTGTCCCCGCTATTAGCCGCATGCACATGTTTGCCGGCTCCAGCCGCATGCCCGTGAGCACTTAATTGTGGGTGCAGTTAGTCAAGGCGGGCGCTCTCTGTACATTTCAGGGGTGAGGGAACCTAATTACACCTGCAATTGAGTGCTTTAGCAGGGACAAAAGATGCCTATTCAGCTAATTGCAGGCACCAAAATTGCCCCCGCAGAAAGAATCCCTGGTGGAGCTGTGAGAGCGGAGGCCACGAGGCCTAATAAAGAACAGAGAGCTCGGAATTATAGCAGTGGGGGGCGCTTGTTTTGGCCTGAAGGATCCAGCTTTTTGCAGCAGTCATTACACCTCTGGGCTGTTTTTCTGCACGGTGGAGGCCGTTCTAGCTGCGTTTGTTTTTCATTAGTGCCTTCCTGAGGACACGGAAGTGTCACACCGCGGGAAACATGGGGCTCGCCACCTCTTCAAACCTCTCTGCTCTGGCTGCGGTGACTCAGCGGGTGTACCCTGCCCTGGCACCTTGCCGAAGGTCTCAGTCCCCGGAGCCACCTGCAGATAAGCTGCTGAGGTCCTGCAGCAGGGACAGGTGGTGACCCAACCCAAGTCCCTGCCCCAGGTCCTGCAACCTGGGTGACCTCGGATTCAATCTCCTCTGCCCTGGAGGCCTCCAGGCCTGCCAGCTGACAGCAGCTGTCCTCCTCCAGTATGCCCACGTAAGCTCGGTGGGCTGCTGTTGAGTTGGGAAGGGTGGGTCCCTGCGTCGGCCATCTCTGGCCACAAGCTCGTTGTGTTGCAGGGCTCCCAGCGGGTGTAACTGAAGCAGGGACACAGGTGCTCCTCAGGATACTACTGTGTGTCTGGCAGGTGCTGGCCACCTGGCTGCTTGGGGCCACCTTCGCCCAGCCCAGGTCTTGATGTCCTGGTTGGCAGTGGATTTCCACCTCGGCTGGGCTCTGCGTGAGGGCAACTGGACCCGCCTGCCGTTTGTCCTGATGGATCATCCTTGGGGGTCCCAGCGGACTGTAGAGAGGATCGCTGTCAGCCCCTCGTTTGTGCAGCAGGTCTGAGGCTTTGCTTTCTGCCCCTCTCCCTTTGCTCTCTGGCCCCACAGCCGTAAAACCAGAAGCTCCCAACTCCCAGGCTCTGCAGGGTGACCGTGGGCTCCACACTGGGTCAGCCCCAGGCTTCCTGTTTGTGATCCCAAGTCTTGGTAGCTCTTTGGTGCTTTATGAAACTGAGAGTAGAGCAGTATTTTCATCTAGGGATTTGGGTTGGATTATCTCATTTTGGTTTTTTGGTTTGGTTTTCTGAGACATGGTTTCACCACGTCCCCCTGCAGTCTCCCAAGTGCTGAGATTGCAGGCTTGTGCCACCATGCCCAACCCTCCCTCTTCTTTTCCCCAGCAGCACAGGGGCAGGAATTCTCCTATAGTTCTGGGAAGACACTGCACCATCCAGGCCCTGTGTAGCAGTGAGGAGTTCAAGTGCCATTGTCACATTCGGTGCTGCCCTCAGGACAGGTGGCGTTGTAGGGGAGAGGCCCAGAGGGATGTGGCATTTCAGTCTTCTGAGGTTGCCTCTGTGGTGACCCGGCATGGCTGGTGTGTATATGTTGAATGGTCAGGTAGGCCAGGTGTGGAGACGGCAGGAGGCAGAGGGCTACACGGGCTGGGGCGGAAACCCGTTCTGTGCCTTACACGTTGAGGGAGCTGCTGGCCTGTCTTGAGTCTTGTTCATCTTGGGCTCCTGGCCTGGAGCCCTGCAGGGTCACTGAGCACAAGCATCTTGCCAAAGAGAAGCCTGAGGCAGGAGCC
Source organism: Petromus typicus (assembly GCA_004026965.1). Classification (NCBI taxonomy): domain Eukaryota; kingdom Metazoa; phylum Chordata; class Mammalia; order Rodentia; family Petromuridae; genus Petromus; species Petromus typicus. The sequence continues at coordinate 100,307 of PVIR01002613.1, forward strand.
GCTGCCCTGAGATGCCCCGAACTGCCATGGGATCTCATATCCTCTCCAGGGTCTTGAGACCTGC
>PVIR01002614.1:0-100052 GCA_004026965.1 Petromus typicus
AGGTTTTTTGAGACAGGGTCTCGCTTTGTGGTTCAGGCTGGCCCTCAGCTCAGCCTCCAACTCACATCACAATCCTCCTGCCTCTGCCTCCCGAGTGCTGGGATTACAGGCGTGAGCCACCACGCCCGGCACTGTGGTATGTGGTACTGGTTGCTGCTGGGTGTGGGTCTCCACACCCAGTATTGTTATGTGGTTACCGTTATGTGGTTACCGGGGAATCGAACCCAGGTCCTTGCGCTTGCAAGACAGGCGCCGGAACCACTGAGCTAACTCCCCGGCCCCAATGATCAGTTTCTTAACAGCTCCCCTAACACTATCCATGTCTCCTCCACGTCCACATTAATAAACTCTATTTTAGGAGTCCACACGGAATTTCAGGTCTGGTGAACTTGACTGTGGGATCCCGCCAGGCAAATGCATCCCCTGCACTAGGGTTCAGTGGACGTGCAGTGTAATAAACCATTCAGACAACATTCTAGTCATGCTGTCTCAACTGGGTGGCATTTCCCGAGTGCTCTGTGTGAGAGAGCACACCGTGTCCTTCCCACAGCCCATCTCCAAGCCTGATGGTAACCCAGGGAGGCTGCGGGTACTGGTTCTACTTTACAAATGACAAGATCTGAGGCTTAGAGCATTCAAGTATCAGGAAAAATAATGAAGGCCATATAGGTTGTTTATGGTGGAATAAATATTCAAATCTACAACTGTCTCATTCTGAAAGGCATTGTTCTACTACAGCATGTGATTTCTCTGTAACTTTTACATTTAGTAGTTGCAACATTATGAAATTAAATATAGTAACAATGTCAGGCCCACCATTAGGCATAAGCAAGGTTTATAAAGACTGTTACCCTAACTCCCAATATATTTAATATAGCACTGCAAAGCTATTAAAAAGAAAAATATTACATTTTCTTTTGTTTAAACAGGGAAGTAAATTAAAACATAACCTTAAAAAATGTATAAATCTTACCACCTTCCTCAGGTTTCATGTCTAACAGTTCATCCATAGTGCCTTCAAGAGGAAGAAAAAGAAGTTAGTGAGTTAGTTCTATTTTGTAAGCTTGAGATGACTTATTTAAATCGAGTAGTTTTTCTTAATCTAGTTTACCTGAACATGTGTTCTGGGTAGAGCTTTTGTCTAAAGCAGATAAAACATTCTTCCCATCTTCAGCTGTAATGTAACATAGGCAACTGGTTATCTCCAACTCAGAACATTTGTGGGTTCACATGAGACTGCAGTGTAATGGAAGTGAACAGCATCTCCAAAGCCACTCGTGTGGAAGGAGGAGACCTCTGATCACATCCACTCCAGAACCAGCCCCGCACCTTGGCTTTCTTTCATAGGGAACCTAGAAAATGACCTGACACAGGCCTAACAATTCTCCATCCGGGGACAAATGAGTGTGAGTTAAGTAACTGACTATTACTTCATATTGCTAATGAACTTGAGCCATATGGGCCTGGCTGAAATAAAAAGCCAGATTACTAACGGAAAGAAGCCAATCTGAAAATGCTGCATACTGTAGAATTCCCACAATATGACATTTTGGAAAAGGCAAAACTATGGAGACAGTAAAAACATCAGTGGTTGCCAAGGGCTTAGGGGGAGAGTGGGGTGAATAGGTAGAGAACACTTAAGGCAGTGAAAATATGTTGTAAGACTCTGAAATGGCAGATACATGTCATTTTATATTTTCAATATCCACAAAATATCTAATATGAAGCATGAAGTCTCGTAAACCATGGCATTAGGACGTAATGATATGTCAGTACAGGTTCACCGATCCAAAAAATGTGCTGTTCCAGAAGGGGACTGATCGCAGGAGAGGCTGTGTACACAGAAGCAGGGGGCAGGAGCCACACCGGATGCCTGAGATCTGTGCTTGTACCATGAACCAAGTGCTGCTCTAAACATCACATCATGTGTGTGCGTGTGTAACAGAACAGTTTGGAAAGTTAATTTTCTCAAGGGTTCATTAGATTTTCCATAAATCACTGAGTGTCACTTCAGTATAATGAATTCTATTCTGTATAGACATATGACAAGGTGTCAGACATTTACAATCTCAAAATATTATGCAAATGTCACACGCTGGTATACTGTACAATGCAAGAGAAAAACTTGCCTTTTCTTCTGCACATTCATAGGCTGTATAAAAAATATCATTTGTATAGATTTGTAACTTCCATAAAGATACAATGAATGGGGCTTTATAGTTTTCTACAGAACTAAATTTATTTGCTGACTTTGCTTCCCACAGTAGTAATGACTCATGCTGCAGGTGCACCGAAGGCCACTGAGCTGGAGAGTTGGGATCGCTGTAGAGAGCTCTTCCATGGCCAGACAGACCAGCCCCGTCTGCACTGCATCCCCCAGTGCTCTGGAATTTCTCTTCTGACCTTTGCCTGCTCCTCCCTACTCACGGTCCTTGTCCAGGCCACGTCCCTTGTCTTGACATGTTCTGAGCTGGTCCTGGTTCTCCACTGGCAGATGAGACCTCCCTGTCACATGTGCCCAGAGCCTTGCACTTCTCCCGTGGCTCTCATCAGAGTTCGAGCTGGTCAAGTGTATGACTATTAGGTCACCATCTCAGTCCCAACCTGAGAGGGTCTGGATGTGTCCAAATATGGACAGGAGCTACTCTCAGTAAACATCTGCTTAACAAATGCACAGACACACCAACATGTGAGAGCGGATGTGCAGAAGGGGATGACAGGAAGCCACGTGGTGGAGGTGAAATAGAAAGCTGTTTTGCTTTTTCTGAAGGGCAGATAGGAGACAAGTATATGTGTAGGAGGAACTGGGGCAAGAAAAAAGTAGACAAGACCAGTGTTTGGAAGAGTAGGAAGTTGGCAGCAAGAAAAGGTGAAGGGCGGCATGGAGCACAGGAAACTAGAATTTGCTTTAACCCCTAGGCTGCTGTAGTGCAGGGCAAGGCAGACGAAAGCATAGCACATTCCTTATTTTTTTGTTATAATCTCAACATTTTCCCGCTTCACCCTATTTTACATTGAGCATTTTCTAAAGATTAAAAAAAAAAAAAAGCATAGCACATTCCCAGGAAGGCCTGCTGAATGAGGACTGGCAATTCTAGTTATCTTTGGGATATCTATAAATTATTCCCCGAATCTCCAAGGATTTCAAGGCTCAGCATTACATCACTCCACTCCTACCATCATTTTCCATGCCTCTACCCCACATGAGGTGAAGAGCCTGTTACAAAACAAAACCAGCAGGGATGCAGGGGGCGGAAAAGCTGAGAGCTGTCACTGCACATGGTGTCATCTCCCAGTGGCCTCTTTTCCTAAGCCATCAGCTTCAGATCACCCGAGGGACGTGGCCCTGCTTATGGCAGGTACCCAGCAGGGCAGCGGCTGAGCTCTCCCCATCCATCCCTAACAAGGGCGGACACCAGCCACAAGTCACCAAACGCTAGTCCCTCCGGATGTAACAGTATGACCTTCCCGAGACTATTTTCAGAGCCCACACGGCAATGAGAACTAGGAAAGGCAAGAACAGAAATTGTGTATCACTTGTAGAAAGAACTTGCTTTCTGCTAGGACTCATGTGTGGCTGCTCCTTGGAAGGGCTCCCCTCCAAGCATTTTACTTTCTGGTTCAAAATTTACAGCATCTCTCAGTAATGCAACAGGGGTGGCCCTGTTGATATTTGGACGTTTGCTAGAATCAAAACAGAAAGTAAATTAATATATTCTTTTTTGACTGGCAAAGAAGAAAGGTCCAGAGGGAGTTTGCCAAAGAATAAAATGAGCCGGCTGTGAGTGTTTAAGGGTGTTTCAGAAGCAATTGTAAATGAAAGTCAAAACTTACTATTAAAACTGGAGGATTCCTTGCACTGATTTTCATCTTCTAATGAAATTAACCTTAAAATAAAAAAAAAATCATTAAATTTTGCAAACGTATTTATGATACAGATTTTCAGTGCAGTATTTTTTACTTCAGCTATAAACACACACACACACACACACACACACACACACACCATGGAATAAAAAGTTTATTTATATGTTACAATTCTCTAATGGAGGAAAAGATCACTGGCTTTCTCTCCTAGTCTGTATCATATTTATAACTGAGCAGGTTTCACTCTAAGGCACATATTCTGTAAGTATCTATATAGGCAGTTAGGCATAGCTAAGATAGGTATGTGCAGTTACACTGTTTCCCCCAAACTAGGACCTAACTGGAAGATAAGCTCTAGCTGGTTGTTACCGTAGCGACGGCCAGTGTCACACAAGATTACATTTCCACCTTCCCTTGCTCAGCAGCTACTCTGTAAGAGCAGACAGGACAAGGACAGGCTGATGGGGGCAGGCACTTTTGATCTCTAGCTTCCGAGGCTGTTCAATTTTATTTTCAGGGAAACACAGTCACAATGGAAAGCGGATGACTGAACAGCGCTTTATTCTGATTCCTGTGTTACTGAAGAGATCAGTGAACCTACAGAAGACTGATGGGAGTGCTCTCAAGTCCAGATGACGGTCTCCTATGACAATACTCCTGTGTGTTCAAAGCAGACACCTCACCGCGCTGAGTCCCGTGAGGTGTCCGAGCGCAACTCCGAGAGCCAGGATTCACTTCAGCCACTATTTCTGACCACAGTTCTTGTCAGTTCTTCACTGCCGTTTCAGTGATTGGGTGATACATTGTTGGTTTTTAAAACTGAAGTAGTGAAATATTTAAGAAATCTGAAATCCATTAAGACACATAAGACAGTCCTAGTGCTCTGACGGCACTGATTGTATGGTCAGAAGGGTTGTCCTCCTCAACCCCTGGGCATGTGGGCGGTGCCTCACTTCTGCCCTTTTCACACTGGGCAATGCCCACTGGATACAGGAGGGCACATGAAGCTGAGTCATATGAGTGGTCACTGGCACTGTGCAGAGCAAGCGCTCGCTAAATGATAGCTGCCCTTATCAGGATCAGGCCAACAAGTGTCTCCTAAAACACCGAGTCTACTAGACTCTGTTCTACAATGAAAACTTGTTTTTCTTCTGCACCAGCACAATTTTCTAGCACTTGCTTTCAAATAAAAAATGGATAAGAGCAGCAGTAGATATTCCCATGAGATATGAATCTGAAATTATATTTAGAAATGCACATAAAAATATAAGCTTTTTTTACCATAAAATTATCAGTGAAAGTTTCTGTGTGTGTGTGTAACAGGAATAATGAACAGAAACAAAGTCATCTCTTCGCTTCCCTGGGCCAGCCAGGTTAGACTAACTGCATTCCCATGAGCTCGTCTATCCCCATAGCACGTGGCCTTGACTCTCATTTAAACCTCTTTCTCATGGGATTAGGAGCCATGTGCCATATATGCTGACAAATCCATCAGTCTCTATAGTGATGATGGCACCGTGTACGTGGAGGCAAGAAATCAAGACTGGCAGTGACCTCGTGCACAGAATAAAAAACCCAAAGCGGAAACAGCATAAAAAGAACGTCACAACCCAATACCTCAGCAAAACGACACTTCAGTGATATATGATCAGTACCAAGGTCACTGCAGAAGCCTCAGCCTCTGTGAGACAAAGGCCTGGGGCACTTCCTGTCTAGCACAGCATCTGCTCAGTGCTGGTGAGAATGAGGCCAAATAGGAACACAAACCAGACAGAAAAAAACTTGTAGGACAGAGCCAGGCTGCCCTTTCTTGCCCCACACAGCTCCTCAAAAGTGTGCCCCTTCTGTGGTCCCTGGAAGTGGGTTTTCTATTGGGCTGGAGGAGGTAGGAGGTGGCAGGAACATGTGCTGTGGAGCTCGGCCTCCATGTTACTGCATCTACTCTGAGGAGGCAGGAAGCAAGATGGCCGTGCTGTCTGTGACCTCCCTGGACTGGGTGGCAGGGACCAGGATACCCTCACCTATTGGCAAGGAGACAATGTCATAGAAGGGGGCTGGGACTTACTGACTTGGCTCCTGGCCTGCTGCCTCGGTGCTATTCTGCTTGGAGATCTTCCTTTTCTTCTTTTCTTCTTTCTCAACTAGCTTTTTCATGGGGTCTTGTAAGCTCTTGATCATATGCCACAGACAGTGAAAAAAAAAAGAAAGAAAATGAAAATGAAAGAATGGAAGAAAAAAAGAAAAGATAAATACCATCAATAAAAAAATTCAAGTGCCATTGGTCTCAACAAGTAAACCTTAAATCAGAGGTAGTTAACCTTAACTAATCAAGTAGAGAGAAGTGAAATTTGATATGGCAAAGCAACAATGAGAATTAAATTGTGTCATATACTGGTACAAATTCTCAATGTTGAAGGTGATCATGATGTGTATATGTAATGTACCAATAAAAATTTGAATTAAAAAATATACCAATACACTCACTTAAAAAGATACAGTTCTAGCTTTTAAGAGACTTGACTTGCCAGTAGATTTATGTTCTTCCTTTTGTGATAAGTAACTCAAAGGAAGGCTTTTTAGCTATCATTAACTTTATTTTCCAACTTCAACATGCAGCTAAAGTAAATATTCCGTTCTGCTTGCAGCCCACACATTGGCAGGGTGGAAGCTTCCCCCTCTGCCGCCACCAAAGAGGAGACAATTTCATTTTATTTTTACTCTTGTTTGCTATTTTTCAGTCTAAAAATTGCTTTAAAAATAACAGAAATCAAAATCTTTTTTAAAAAACCCAAATAGTATGTTAACATTCTGACACCTTAATTCCAACTAATGATCAGGGCAGGTATGTCCAAATCTTTGCAGATTAAAAGTCGGTCTGAGTTTAATTTTTTTTTTTTTACACATTATTTGTTGGAGTTACTTACTACAAGGTTTATCAAATATTTAAGTAAAGATTTCTTTTAAAGAATCAAAATGCCTACAGATTATGTAGTAGTGACAAAGATTCCAAAAGGACAAACAAAACATCTTTAACAACTGAGTACAAACTATCTATTCTGGTCTTAAGATACAAAAGACCTCACAACAGAAACTCTTCTCACAACTACTAAAATCCAGGTTCTCAACCTTCTGGCCTTCGTGTCTCTTCCGGCTTCCTCCTTCAGCGAGACATATGCAGAGGTGGCAGGTGATGCCTTGGCTCCCTCAGGCAGATTAGTAATGGCGGAAGAGGGCGTGGTGCAGGCTGTGCTCACTGCAGAGCCACTGATTTTGAACCCCAGGAAGTTACTGGTGTTAAACCCCTAACTTCAAGCTGTTTTACTCTCTGTACAGAATAATTTTCCAACGTGTATTAGTGAGACAGAGGGGAGGGAAAGCAAATGAAAAGAGAATTAAGATGTATTATATATACCTACCAGCTCCATTCACTGAATGAATCATTATGTGCAGCAAACGTGTACTAATAAAAATATACATTAATGAGGTGGGATTTACTCGGTGGTTTTGGACCCTACCTCACAAGCACAAGGTCCTGAGTTCAATTCTCAGTACCTAAATAAATAAATAAGACCGTACAATAGTTATTTCTTTCCATTTCTAGCCTAAAAACCCTTCTGCCTGAGTTTAAAGATCTAAAATATGAATCTGCCATGACTCTCAATCATCTTCTCACCATCCCTTAAACATGCACGTTCCACTTCATTCTGCCTTTCTGCTCACGGGCTCTGGTCTGCCTCTTGCTCTCTTCCTACCTCTGTTCCTTCTATATTTGTCCACCCTCAGAAATCCAGTCTTTGGAAAGCTCAGATCAATAATCACTATTTTCTGTGAAGCTTTACTAAGCATGCCAAACTCAAGAAAGTCTTTCCGACTCCAAAATGCATTTACAGTCTCATTAATGTTTATTTTATTAATATTATTAACATTTTATCCTGTATTGCTTTATCTCAAAATATGTTTTAATCCTAAAAAATCATAGTAGCATGTATATAAGACTTGGAAAACTTACTCAATTCTTTTCCCTTAAAATTATGAGTTACTATTATCTTTGACTTTAGACTCATACTACTTCTATAACTGGAATCACTGTTTCTATTTGGAGCAGATATCCTCTTACCGATATAATCTCTGCAGATACTCATAGTCAAAAAAGCTTATTAGAATGGCATGTCTTACTTAAATTGAAGTGTATTAAAGTGCATTTGTTCACCAATTTTCATCTACAGGACGAGGTCTTCCCTTGGAGTATACGTCCCTTGAGTGGCGCTCTGAAGAACTGTATCTTCTTGCACAAAATGCACCCATAAGGCACTGCCATCGGCTTTAGTCATTCCTCCTTCTGAACTCTTAAATGAATACATCCATCTAAGAAACAGTTTCTGAGCACCTACCAAGGGCCTGGAGTTGGTTTTAGTGTTTTGGATTCTCTGCAGAATAAGAAAATTATCAGCTAGTGATGGGCCCAGGTAGATAATGAAAGTAGAAGGACCGGTCATTACTTCAGTGAGTAGGAGGTGCTCTCTGAGAAGTGGCATTTTAACCGAGAGCTAAGTGACAAGAAGCCAGCCCCGTGTAGCTCAGGGAGAAGGTGTACTGAGAGCAAAGGCCCAAAGGTGGAAAGACACCTTGGCTCCTTTAGGAAACAAAAAGGGCGCTTCAGGGCTGCAGGGCGGCATCAGGAGACCAGGATGAAGAGGCCAGCGGTCACAGAGGAGAACATCCCTGCACTCAGATTCAGCAGCTTTAACATCTGGCTCCATTTGTTTGCTCTTTTAGGCTCTCCAGTGCCTGACACTCAGTGCAATATTTGACCTCTGGCTGCAGCCTGGATCGGAGAGAAAAAGGCTAATGTGAACAGAACCAGAACACAGGCACCTGGATATGGGTTGTGGTCTAGTGGTCATGACTTTTTAATGTACCCCAAATCATCCAGTAAAATCAGTGTGTGTGTGTGTGTGTGCATGTGTCTGTGAATGTCTGTATAAAATGTTGTGATTGGCAGATCTATTTAAAAAATATTCCTTTGACATCTGATAAATTTCTGATTGTGGCCACTCATTCCCAGAACACACGCATGCATACTCCTCCCTTCCAGTAGATTTATTTCCACACAGGAAGAGAACACACCAGGCACAGTGAAGCTAGGAGTATTTCCAGCCAAGGTTCTGACGGCCCCCAGGACTCACTTTCAGGTTCCATGGTATGTGTCCAGGCTCTTAGTTCTATCAGGTATCTTCTCTTGCTGTTTCCTTTTTATCAGTCAGTGCTGTGCAGGGCCGGGCCATGTCTGCATCAGTGGCAGTGTGGTCCTGCTGTGGGCCTGGCCTAAACCCTGAGATGCCCTTGACAGCTCCTCGGCTATCATCCCTCCGTCTCAGGCCCACCTCCTCTCCTGACCACACTCCAGCAGCTCTCAGAGAATCTCTTTGTAATGTAAACCACTCAGTCCTTCTTTTCAACCCCTTTCCCTGTTGGGCCATTAGGAGGGACTCAATTGTTGGCTCCCTGTCACCACAATCACAGTTCAGACACTATTGTGCTTCCCACACAGAATGGCTATCGTTTCAGCTGCTACTTTAATTTATTATTAATAATTTCTGCGACAATTCTGCCTCTCTCTATACATCGCCACTGTCCATATAACCATTTCGTTTCTGCAGCGGGAGAGAGGTGCTAACCATGGGCTTGTTGGTTGATCAATGACAGCCTGCAAGGTTAAACTGGGAAGAATTAGATCTCTTTAGTTAGAGATTGAAAGGCTCAGGGGAATAATATGAAAACATTTATAAAACCACAAGCAAAATTAATATGATCAAATGGGCTTATTTAATAGTGGAACTGAGACCCAAGGGGAATCTCATGTACACACACACACCCACACACATGTACATAAATGCGCACATACACACATGTACACCGTCCATGAGCTTAAGGTGCAATTTACATACTATACTATCTCAACATTTAAAAAATATACAATGACTTATAGCATATTCATTAACATCATCATACAATTGTAGAACATTTTCAAGGGGTATCTTGAAGCAAGGAAGTTTCAAGATTAAATTTAGCTAAATACTTTCTATGTAGCAATGAAAAAAGCAAAAACACATATGGAACTTGTTTCTTACAAAAAAAAAAACTGTACATACTGAAGTCATAAAGAGGTTAACAGGAACTCTGAAAGATGATGAAAAATATATCCTATCCCTTTGCTCTCCAAAAATCCATCCCTGTGACTGTCAGATATAGGACATTCTGCAGGACAGAGTATTCTCCCCAAGATCTGATGACAAAGTCTCACTCTAGGGGAGGGAAATGGAAAGGAGTTCTTAAGGTTCTTTTGAAATGCACCATTAAACTCTCCAATATCACTATGGGTCAGGGGTGCCAGCAAAGAATAGATAGAGGAGGTCCAGTTGGCCTTGGTGCAATGAGGCAGCTATCAGAAGGAAGTGTTTTCTTGGCCAATGGAAGTCACATCGAAATCCACATCCAGAAATGAGAATGTGTCACTGTTATTTCCAAACCTCAAACCGGCTAGTCCTTCATTCACATTGATGTGGAAAGCACTGTGTGTTAGTGGCGCACAGCATCACACAAGGCTGAAGGAATGTTTCCAGACTAAGTAAGCTTTCTTCGTTCAGGCTGCACCATGCTAACAGTTTCCACTGATGCTTTAATAGTTTCAGGAAGCGCACGCACAACACATAAGATCAGCGTGACAGAGGAAACGTGCAGACCCAGCTTGCAAAAGTGTCTCAGAAAGGAAACAGCTTAATATAATAATGGAGTTACTACTTCCTGTATTAGGAAAATAAAAGCAACAGCAACATTCATCTGCATGAAAGCAAAAGTACTCAGCAGCAAAACAAATTTCCCAGACAAAGGGCCAGCACTCAGGTCTAACAACCTACATTTAGTGTCTAACTCAGACAGCTAACTAACATTTCCTCTAAACTTTAATTATGACAATTAATTTTCTTTTGCTCCTTTCCATTAATTATACTGTGCACATCTGAATGTGCTAAATAATTGTCAATAAAAGCAAATAAAAGTTCTCAAAATAGCAGGCAGAGTTAAAAGATGCTGAACCCAGTGGGATGTGTGTATGTTTATGTTTATATAATTAGTAGCACATGAGATATAAAAAGCAGATGCCAAGATGTATAGAAGCTACACAATCCGTGAACATTTTAGCATCTATATGTCGCACCATCAAACAGAACATGCAAGAAATGTAGGGCTACAGCTCATCTTGAATTACAACGTAGAACAGAACAGCACAAGTAAAATTAGAGAAAAATAACCATAAACAAAACCTGTAATCATATTAAAATGAGATAGAAAGTTGAGAGCATGAAGGCATCATAGTGTCCAGGGGATGATGATCTTTGGAAATGAATTAAACAGCACCATGATGTGGACATAGTCCTCACTGCTCAGAGGCCTCTATTTCCCCATCAGAACAATGGGGGCAATGCCAAGAATACCTTTCTCAGTCCATCTGTGAGGATAATAGAGATTGCACCTGGCCTGCCAAGTACCAAGTTCAGAGAAAGCATCATAATGTATTCTCTGAAAGGTCTAGAGGGAAGAAGGGGTCTTAAGTGCTTGCAGTGCATTAACCACTGAAATCTGAGTTTCATACATCTCACGTAATCTACACAAAACCGGACAAACATTGTACGCCTGATTTCCTGACACGGACATGGAATTCAGAGAGCTGAAGTACCTGGTTTCAGGCCATTAAGCCACAAATGGGAGGAAGCAACATCTGAATAAAGGTTTTAAAAATTTTACACCTGGTTAAGAAATAGTTTTGAAAAGCCAAGCCAAGGACATTTACTCAGTTAGAAGTCCTGAGGAGACCCAAGGACTTCTCAGACTCTAGCATGTCACATGCTCTCAGGTATCTGAGCGATGCTTTTTTGCCTACAAGCAAATACTTCAAAGTGTTCATTTTAATTGAACGTTTAGGGCTGTATGTTTAAAAGGCGGTATTTCTGCTTTCTTCTGCCCACTTGCCTCACAGCCAGAAGTGCTTCTGGGAAAGAGCTCAGGGCAGGGCAGAAAAGGCCTATGCATCCCTGTTCCCAGATCCACTGCACACTATATGTAGCCCTGCACACACTATCACTGTCTCTGAGCTCCAGTTTCCTCATCTGAAACATGGCAACGAGATCAAGTGCAGCCAATGTCCCAAAGAACATTCGAAGGCTGTCTATAATTCATGCATTTTCTATATGTCAGTGGTGAACCTACCGGCATCATTAATTAGAATGCCAACCTTTGCACATTGGAGCCTCTTATATCACATGACAAAACTCTCCTAGACATTATTTCACCTCATCTTTAGCAGAGTGTCTGGCCCGGAGGAACCGCCTGCATAATCTGTTTTCCTTTCCTTCTGGAGAGGAGGTATGAAAGGAGAAGACCTATGCTATTGTGAGCAGAGCCTGGGCTAGCAGCTACCTGGGAGAACCCATCCCTACCACCATACGGCAGGTGAATGAGTGACTGGCCCCACTCTGGCTCATCCAGATAGCCTTGATCAGCTCATCTCTTCCCTCCCCCACTCATCTGGAAGCATCCCAACTTGCTGTTTCCAATGGTCTGGCCTAAAGAAGCTTTGGAAGGAAAGAAAAGAAAGGAAATGAAAAAGCATTGCAAAATGTCCCGTAAAGTACTGACACTGAGAGAAACTTGAAAGTCTGAAAGCCTCTTCTGGATGCTCTCCATAAGTACTTGCCTTGTTGGGACCGGTAACTCAAATAGCACTGCGAGGATATTTACCCAATTTTCATAAAAACTACTATGGTTTTATTTTCAAAGCAAGTAACTACAGAGCCATGTGGCCTGTCGGTAAATGTTCAAATGATTAACTGAGAAATGTGGAGGTGGGTGGCAGAAGGCTGCTGGGCATACAAATTTGAGAAAAACAAAATTTAGAAAAGGATGTTTTTCTGAATTGTGAAAGCTGAAAGCATTTTGGTCTACACAATAATGTTCCATATAACGGTACTGAGACCTATACCCCAAGAGAGAGAAAAAAAGGAAATATTGGTACATCTGTTTCAACAGTTATTTTTGCACACTCTCAGAGTGAACATTTCCAGTTCAGGTTTCCTTAGAGTTAAAATCTTGGCACACATTGAGAGCCAGTTGCAAAGCCAAGCCGTATTTGTTAAGAGTTAGCCCTGTCGCAGACATGGACAGCCCTCCTGCCTTTCTGGCTTGTCGGCCTCGTGGGAACTGTGTGAGCCCAGACCAAAGCCTGCAGGGCTGAAGGACACGTCTGGACATGGGGCTGCCGGAGTGGCTGTGGAAGCCAGGGATGGAGGAGGCTGGGTTGGTGAGACCTTTAACCCACTGCCATTCATAGTCTTCTTATGCAACTCACTCTAAAACTAACAGTCTAGGCTAGAAAATCGTAAGAAAATAACTTCAACCAAAAAAAAAAAAAAAAAACTTGAAGGAAAAACAAACAAACAAAAAGAAAGCAACTTCAATTGGGCTGCTGACCTTGCCAAGCCCTCCTGTACGATTGTTTGCAGGGGTGACTTCGAGCTCTACAGTAGAATTCTCCACATGTTTGTCCCCATTATCACCACTGTCATGTCACTGGAACCTTCGTGGCTCCACCGGCTACCATCACTGCCAACTACGACCATGACTACTGCACTCTCCCACCCCATGTGCAGCTGGATGCCGGCAGCAAGGGGCTCACAGCCTGGGGTGGCTGGGTGCAAAGCTGTGCTTTACCACACACCCAGAGAACACAAACAGCAACATCAAAAACTTGGTGACTCTTCTGAAAACCCTGAAGTGGAATGTGTCCCAGGAATAGACTTTGCTACTAGCCATTTTCATTAAATACATACACGCTGGTGTCTTTAAAAATACAAATGCAGGAGGCTGTGCCTTCCCCTTAACTGGCCTCTGGAAGAGTGTGTCGCTGCTGCAAAGGGCCCAGTCACTTCTCTGTAAAGGTTCCCATTTCAACCTACTGCCCATGTGCCTGAGAGAGAAGAAAAGGTCACTAATAGAAACGGAAGTTTCGAGTTTTCCAGGGACAAGCACTTGGCTTCTGAGGAGGAGCTATTTCAGGTTTTTTGGCTGATGCCTGCCCCGGATCCATGGAGAAGCATGTAAGTAAGTGATGTCCTGGAAGGAAAGAAACACGACCACATCTGAGGGTTGGCAATTTCAGACTGGCAGTGCTTTCATAACAAGACAATTCTATTTAGTTTTAAAACTGCTTTCAACTTTTATTCTAAATTACTTTCTCAATGAAAGGAACACGCTTTCAAGATCTGGCAGGGCAACATTCCATTCCTATCCTCGTGACTTGATAATTTCTCCCATGTGAAATTATCCTACATGATAGGAAATCAGTGTAAATTTACTACATTAATGATGGTTCATGTCAAATATGCAAGCACAGGAGCACCATAGTGAATTCGTAAGTGTCTATTGCTTGAAATTACAAGATCGGATATTGTTTTTCATTGAAAACCACTTAGATGTTAGTGTCTCTGCTTTAAATTTGAGATGTTACAAGGATTAGATTTAAAAATTGTTTTTAATATTAAATTTCAAGGCTCAATTTTCCATAAAGTTAAAATGCTACAAAAATGTCAATTTTATAAGAGATGCTAAAATTACCATAAAATTAAAATGATGAATGACTGTGTCAGTTAAAATAGTATCAACATAATCATTATCAGACCAGGGCAAAAAAACCCAAAAAACAAAAAACAAAGCGCCAGCTTTGTCAATAAAATATTATCAAAAATTAGTTACAAAACAGCACAACAGTCTAGGATATTTTTTCCAGTTATATGATGTACAGGCTCAATTTACTTTTGTAATAAAATTCATTTGTAAAAAAGCTGTCAAATATTTCTTAAAGAATGCTAAAACTTTGAACTTTCAGAGGCCTGAGTTATTCCCGGGTAATAATGCAGAAAAGAGTCTTCCCTCCAAACAGGACGCACCAAGTGTTTAACACATTAATTATCATCCTCCATCAAGCATAAAACTAACAGTCAGGAAATACAGCTGCGATGGCACAATTACCAACACACTCAGAATATCCCCTGCAGCAAAGAAAACAAATGGCTTGCTTTTCATTAACTGGGCTTGGCAACTCTCTCAAAGACAATGTTTTCTTTCTAGTCCAAGTCCCAAAAGGCATTTAAGGGGGTTATTTGCTTAGGTAAACCCAGAGAACAAATTAATTGTAAAGACATCTATTTAAATTTCAGAACACACATGATCAAAACACAATGTAATTTGAAAATTACATATATATGTACATATACATACATACATATATATGTACATATATATACATATATATATATATGCACAGACACATACATTAAAAAGTGATTTGGTAAAAGCAAAATCTTATAAGACATGTATTTTTACAAATATTGGGGCAAGAGGGTTGGGCAATCAAACAGCACCATCACACTTGGCTGTGACATATAGGGCATTAATGATGTTCATTTTCATGTTTTGTGACATAAAATTTGATATTCGAGTGCTTCTGTCTATAAAATAATAATGAACTGTATACAATAGGATTGTAGTATATCAAATTTAAACCCACATAAAATAATTAGCTATCAGCTTGAGACCTGAATATGTCATCATTGAAAGTTGAGATGTGTAGTATTCTGGAGAGGTAATAAAAAGAATGGTTGGTTTGGTTGGTTTCTGGACATATATTTTTAATATTACTATAACATCATTATACTTTAACTGATGTAGTATGTCTATTCAGGTTATATTACAATTGAACAATGTACTATTACTCAACTCCTAACTTAAGGAATGTTATGGAGATGTAAAGGTAATGGATAGTCATCTGCCCAAAGTATTTGTAATTAAGTCCTGAATCATGCATGGCTGTCAAACTTTTGCTAAATCTTTTGCCTAGAAATCCTCTAAAATAATCAGCTTGATTCTCTCTGCCTGGAAAATAGTGTGGCAAAAATTAGGGAGCCATATTTTCCTCAGCACAAGAGACCAGGAATACACATAAGGATTCTTCCATGCTTGTAGAACAACTTCAATGTCATGGATTAATGTTGTACTTTATAAGCAATTAACCCAAACATGAAATTCTTTTGAATTGTATTTGGGGAAGGCCTGGTTCATCTTTCAGGTGGCCAGTTTACATTATGGACATTGTCTTTCAGTAGACAGATAACCTTGACATTGTCTGTGAAGTAACTGGATGTCCTGAATATGCTTTATGCAAGAGGGAGGCACCCTTCTTCAGCTTGGGCTGAGGCCTGGGTGGGAATTATGAATTCATAAAAAGGAAACAAAGCTTATGTATATAGGGGGTGGGGGATTTGGAAGGGCAGGGGAATGGGAAAAATGAGAATTAAGTCGTGTCACGTACTGGTACAAATTCTCAATGCCATTTTTGATAACAACATGTATATAAAATGTACCAATAAAATCAATAAAAATATTTTATAAAAAGAATTGTGACTAGCATGAGTTTTAATTGTAACCAGCCCACCTTTGTCAGGACAGCTACCTCTAAAGGTGCTGAAAGCAGCAGTAAGTCACACATAAGCAATGAAGCCTTTACCAGCAACAGTAACAGTGCCAGTGTGACACGGGAAGGCAGCTGGCTTCCTGCACAGAACATGAGGAATCCAAAGAGGATTCAGATGAAGTAAAGGGCCCCTCCCATTACATGCTCATAGTCCACAGAACAAAGCATGCGCATTCTGAATGCTTTTATCATATGGCACATCCATAAGCACCAAAGAGTGGGTGGCGAGGCTGGGAAGGGACAGTGAGGACCAGCTTCACGGCCAGCCATCCTGACCAGACCATGGCAAGAGTAAGGGGTTTCCCTCTGGGCCCTTCATATTAAGGCCAGGTTTTCAGAAGTTCTGTCTCTCAGTACTTGTGCAGATGCAGTGACATCATAAACATTTTAAAACCAGAGATACAGTTTAAGGTAAAAAAAAAAAAAAAAAAAAAACTTTTTAGTATTGGAAGGTTTTATCAACAAAGGTGATGAGACAAAAACTGCCTGAAAATTAGAAGCAAGGTGACTTCTAGATGAACATGAATGAGGTCTTGCCGGACCTAGTGCTTCAAAGATGGGATGGGCAGCCTGCACCCACCATTCTCTCTCCATTCTTAAAGATCCTTTTGAACCCAAGTCACTTCCCTACCTCAATATATATTGATCTCCAGGGGCCGGGGATTTAGCTCAGTGGTCTTGGTACCAGTCTTGCAAGTGCAAGGACCCGAGTTCGATCCCCAGTAACCACATACAATACTGGGTTTGGAGACTCACGTCCAGCAGCAATCAGTACTACATACCACAGTGCCGGGCGTGCTGGCTTACGCCCATAATCCCAGCACTTGGGAGGCAGAGACAGGAGGACTGCTGTGATGTGAGTTTGAGGCTGAGCTCAGGGCCAGCCTGAACCACAATGTGAGCCCCTGTCTCAAAAAAAAAAAAAGAAATATATATATATATATATATATATATATATATATATATATATATATATATATACTGATCTCCAGTGAACATCAGCGAGCAAAATAATTCTAATTCCAATTCAATTGTGATACCAAGAATCAGATACTGTGCAGTGTGCCTTGTTTCCTTCTCAGATGAGTTTAGTGTTATTGTTTTTTATTCAATTAGAAAATATTATATTTATGGTAAAAGCCAATTTTGTGTTGGACTATTTTTCAGAAGTAAGGGAGAAGGGAAATCTTGAGGGAGAACATGTGAATATAATATATAATAGTAGGTGGCAGAGCATTTTCCTGGCAGGATCAAGGCCTAGGTTCAATTCCTAGCAATGCAAAAACAAACACAAAAACGACTTGAGTATATGATGCGTGGATAATATTCTTTTTGGTGATGTTGAAACCATATTTTAAAGGAAAGGACTAATCCTAAGACCTAAGTCCACCACATCTCATCTCCCAGTAACGGGCACCATGAGCTCAGACTGTCCTTTAGAGTGCAGTGCATGCTCAAGCCAGGCACAGCATACACAACCCTCCCAAGAGCCATGGTGGTTCCCCCATGAAGCACTGGATTCTCAGAATGAGGCTGTTCACTGAGCTCGAAAACTGCTCATAACATAAACAAAACTTGACTTTTTGGAAAGCTCTCTAGTGGCCGTGCTCGCTTGCATACCTTGAGCGTGGTGAATTCATACGGCTGATAGCCTTTGAAGCTCTCATGGATAGCTGCCATTGTGTGAGAAGTTTTCTCCCAGAAATGGAGCAGCGTGGTCTGTAACAAGAGACGGTAAAGCTGTCGCCATTCAGAATGCGCAGTGCTAGTCCTGGGCCCTGAAGAAATGTCTATCTGTAAATTTCAAGGTCCTCTAAAATATAATTCGGACATGCCCCTGCACCCACCACCGGTGCCACATGCACCGCAACTTGGAGTCAGACTAAATGCTTGCCATGGCTTGTGCTGCTCCCACCTGTACTTCTCCATTCTCCTGTCACCTTCCACCCATCCTCCCAACCTCAAGCTAGCCAGGAATTTAGTTTTTTTCTTCTAAGAACTGGGGAACGAACCCTGGGCCTTTGTATAGAGCTATGTCCCCAGCTCTTTATCTGTATTTTTTTCAGTTTTGAGACAGTGTCTTGCTAAATTGCTGGTTTGTCTGAGATGGTATCAAACTTGTGATTCTCTTGCCTCAATCTCCCAGACCGCTGGGCTTCTGACATGTTCTATACTGCTTGCCTTGAGATGTCTTAGGTGATTTCACTTCCAACCCTTATTGGCTTTTTTAGTCTTTTTTCCCCCACCTAGTGCACCGTGGTTTATCTTTGTGAGTTAGGAATTATAATGAGAGCTTTTTGTCTCTTAGAATCCTCGCTGAGCTTTGAGCTACTTGCAGACAAGGACGGTCTTAACTCATTTTCATATTCCCCTCAACATCCAGTGTTCAGCACCCTAGATTCAGTTGGTGTCATAGCACTACTGAAGGGCTCAGGTGCATTCAGAAGGGACTCAGAGGCTTTTAGGGAAATAAAAACCATTCACAGAACAGTGACGGCCCGAGAAGCAAAGTATGATACGAGACACAGGTATAACACCAAGTGAGCTTAGACCAGGCTTGCTGAAAGCTGGGACTTTTACCTTGGTACGTCAAGAAGGGTGGACTTTGGAAAAGCACATTTGTGTTGGGAGAGGAGGCTCTCCAGGCAGAAGGGATCTCAAGGTAAACGCAGAGGATGGAAAGTTACAGTGTGTGTGCACGGGAATGGTGGCTACCTGAGGGCTCAGTTTGATTAAACGCTCGGGCTAGATGACAGGTGTGGGAGTAAATTAGGAGAAAGCTATTTAGAGTTTCGCAATGTTTGCATCATGCTCTGAGCTTAGACATCTCGATCGTTTAGTCTTATACCATTTTGATTCCTTGTGACAAACACCACTTTGTTACCTGGTATGTCGCTAGCATGTGAGACAGGAGGTTGCATCTGCTTGCTCCAAGAAGATCTACTTTTTGACACACATCCATCTTCAATTTGTCAAAATTTTTTTTTGCAAGGCGTACTTGGGTCTGTACCTATGCAAGAAAAAGAGAAACTCTGAGCCACTCAAACACTTCAATAGTTAAAATTTGCAGGTGAAAAAGGACCAATAGCCAGGCTTCTCTTTTTATATATGAAAACATCTTTAAAAATTCTAGGCAAATGAGAAGATTCCACCATATCCACTCTTTACCTCTAAGGGGCCAAGATGAGAGTACCGAACATTATGACTTACAGTAGACTTACTATCCTAATTACATTTTTCTTAGGATAATGTTAAAATTTCTGGATTCTCAAGGCATTGAAACTAAGCAGGACCAGTCTGAAGCCACACACCATGCCATGTAATGTCTGCACCATGCTTTTCTCACAGTGCTTGGGAGCTAAGTCAAATCCATCCTTCATTCAGCTTTCCTCAGTGTTAACATCTGACACAATATTTGTTAAAATGCAGAAATTATCATCACTGCAACCCTTGTTACTAATCTGCAGTAGACTTTATCTGGATTTCATCTGTATTTCTACTCATGTCTTTCCTCTGTCCTAAGAGCTAATCCTGGGCTACCATATCAAGGTATTCTGACCACAGTCCAAAAGCTATCTCCACTGACAAGCTTTCAGTTTTTATTATTGAGAAATATACTCTAGTAATCTTCCATCCATCCTTGAATGATATAGTGCTTCAGGGAAGGAGTGAGGGCCAGGGAAAAACTGATCAGTGTCATTATAACTTGCTAAAACAGAAAGGTTTATAATTTCATACAACTACTTAAAAAACTGTGAAGTCAAAATTTCCCCTTCCCGTAATCCAAAGGGTCTTCACATCATATTTTGGTCAGTAAAAGCCAGTCAGTTTTTTTTTTTTTTTTAAACAGGGTCTTGCTTTGTAGTTCAGACAGCAATCCTCCTGCCTCTGCCTCCCGAGTGCTGGGATTACAGGTGTGAGCCACCACGCCCGGCACTGTGGTATGTGGTCCTGATTGCTGCTGAGTGTGAGTCTCCACGCCCAGTATTATATGTGGTTACCAGGGTTTGAACCCGGGTCCTTGCACTTGCAAGATAGGCGCCAGAACCACTGAGCTAACTCCCTGGCCCAAGCCAGTCACTTTTTCAAGATTACAGTACTGAGGGATGATCAGCACACAAAAATCTGCATATTTAACATGTTCAACTCATCGAGTTCGAATGCTAACTTGTCTCAGATAACTCATGAAGTTGTTGACATGAGTGGGAACTGAGAGCGGAAGCCACGGTGACTGAAATAGCTCTTTCACTGTGATGTGCCAGGTGGCTTGGGGAATGTCACCCTCGTACACCATTTCATCACCTGGCGATGTGGTACAAAGAGGTCCTAAATACACACTTGTGGCTAAATGAAGACCTTTCTCAGGCCAATCTGAAAGAGGTATATTAAGGTATAGTCTTTAAAGTCTTTTGCAGAAGAGATTTCTTTATAAAAACAGACCATTTGATATAAAATACATTAATTTTTATCACTAATACTATTAACATTCACAGCTTATAAAATTATAAGACACTATATAAATAATAGTAAATTTAACAGCTGCTACAATCTACTTACTGGCTGTCAACTTTATTCTATTTTGGGTGCTATGGTTAGCTCCTCTTACTGATGAGGAATGGTAACTTTTATACAGGAAGCAACTTTCAGGGACAAATGACCCTCTAAATCAGCCTGTCTGTCTCCAAAGCCATGCTACACAGCCTTCCAAGCAACTGACACTACTTCTTGAAAATCAAGAAACTCAAAAAATTATGATTCTAAGCAGATCCACAAGTTTTCCCTGTCAGTTTCTATGGTACTGGAAAGTAGTGATGCTGTACATCCAGTGACACACTGAAAGAGCTCACTCTACTAAACTAGGAGCTGTAGAAATAGAATGTGGAGTTATGTAACATTTTCCTAAGACCTCCTCTGTATCTCTGCTGTCGTTATGGGAAGATCAGAGAAGAGGAGCTACCAGAACCTCTCAAAATGACCACACCTTGAGCTGATGGGGTACAGGAATTCAATTGCTCCTCACTGCAGGGTAGATGAAAGGTTATAGTTTAAACTACTTGGGAATTTAAAATGAGTTAGGTGTCAGGGATTTTCTACCTATGTGGAGAGGAATAGGGAGGCATAAGACAGGAAATCTGAGTTCCAGAGGGGAGAACTAGAAGTCTAGAGGGGAAGGTGTTCAGCAGCGGGCACTGTCAGGGCAAATTCCCCTGCTGATCATCTGCCAAGAAGACGCCTCAGCTAGGATCCCAAGAGGCCTCTGTTCCGGTCCTTTTCTTCTGAAAGAGGAGCCAAGGCACATGGGAACACACAGTCACATGCACACAGGAGCCAAGGCACATGGGAGCGCACAGTCAGATGCACACTGATTCAACATGCTTACTGAGTGCCTACTCTGCGCAGACCAGTGTTGGGCACTGAGGTGTCGGTGAAGGAATCAGACATATAAGTAATAGTAAATACTTACGAATGAGAGCTCACTGTCATAAGAACTCCATAATCTTTCAAGGAAGGCAGGCCCATTAGCAAAAGCATTATAACACAATGCTTAAGGTACAACCAACCGTACAGCTAAGAGCAAGGATAGAGATGGCACAGACAAGGGAGTGATTACTAATATTGGTGGTAGGGGGCGCTGTAGGATGAGGGCATCTAATGATAGCATCCTTCTTCCTCTGTTGCCCTGTTACTTCATGGCCTCCTCTTATTCTGCCTCTGAGCTTGGCCTCATGACTAGCTTTGGCCAACAGGAGGCTGATAAATGTAATGAAACCAGAAGCTTGGAAAGAAAGGCTAACCTGAGTCTACTTTTTCTTTTGGTTCCCTGCGATGACAAAGAAGCTATGCTCAAGCTGGCTAGCTGCAGAGGCATGGGAGGGGGAAACTCAGACACCAGCCATGGCTGACCACCCAAGAAACCAGCAAAAAAAGATCCTTGTTGTTTGAAACCATTGCATGTTAAGGTTCCTGCTTTCATAGCATTACTGTGGCCACAGATAAATGACACAAAAGTAAGGAAATAGACAGTGAAGTCTCCTGAGATGAAAGGGTAGTTGAGGTGGGTCTTAAAGCATGAGTAGGAGGTCCAAAGAAAACATAAATGTAGCAAGACAAGGCTACTTATACAATGCTTGGAGTCTTCCTAGTTAATTACAAATTCAATTTTTTTGGAGGGAGATGAATTTCTTTTTTTTCCTTCATATATAGCAATCAGTTACTCATAGATAACCTTATATCTTAGGAAAAACATTTGCTTATAATATAAAGCTCATGCATTAATATAGTTTGAAATGTGCCCTACATTTTGTTTGGAACTTGAAAGGCTAATTTAGAAGCTAGAAGACAACTTCAGCAGTTGACCCAGTGAGTTCTGCAAGGCCATATGCTTTGTGTGTCAACAATGATTATTAAAATATTTAATGCACTGTTGAGTTCCCAAATGCTGGGCTCTTTCTCTGCCAAATAAGGAGGATGTCACTCAGTGGGGCACTCTGAATACAGTAAAATTGACTTCATATTTTGTGCTCTATGTCTGCTTTATGAAACAGATTTTTTCCAGCCTGAGAATGGAACACCAAGGACACTACCAAGCACAGGCCACTGTCAAGAGTTTAATTTCCATGCCTCCAGATGCATTTAAGTGAAAAATGTTTGGATTATTATTCTTCTCAATGCCAGATAAATTATATTCAATTATATAAACATCTTGAGGAGTTCCTGTGGTTTTCAAAGCTTTTAAAAAAATTTTCACTAAAATAAATGTATCCTTTGTTTATTTCTTCACTTTTATTACCTCACCTTTCCCCTTGTGCTCCAGTCTACTATGTGACTATGTATATGAGAACTTCCTTAGTCTGAGTCTTGCCTTCCCCGGGCCATAGAAACTCTAGTACCCAGAGACGTCAGCCATGTCTTGACTGCCAAACTTTAAGGCGCTTCTCCATTTATTCCTCCTAACCTGAAATTCTACCTCTTAGCCCCAACTTGAACTATGCAGAATGAAGCCAAAACTATTCATCCTCTCACTTTAATCTGGCCTCATATCCAGTAAGGAAGGTCTTTATTTTACTGTATAATCAAAAATGTAAGAGCATCTCATATTTTCCCCAGTGCTTCATTTTCTTTGAGAACAAAACAAAAATTCCACCAATTTTTAAACCTCTCAGGAGGTAACTCTTGTCCCTCTAACCATCCATTAGGCAAATATTTACCAACCAGCATCTTGTTTATGCTCATAACACAGCACCCATCTGCTACGGTGGATCTGACAGGCTCATGGCTATTTTCACATCAGTGAAGGTGAGACTGAGTGAGGTGTTGAGAGGGAACCCATCATGTCCCACAGGAATGACTGACCAGAGGATGTCCTCTGTGAACTGCAGTGCCCAACTGTACTTTGAGGGGCTGAGCACAATGAACTGTTTAAGGAGACAGAGTAATCCAGCTGGGACAGAAGCTTGTGCAAAAGCCCTGTGATGGAAGATACTAGGACAGGTCCTGACAGAACAAGTTAGTACAGCGGAGTTGCTGAGAAAATGATGCTTCCAAATGGAAGCAGGAGACGTGGGTTGGAGCAAGGCCTTGTTGTGCTTGGCATTTTAGCCATTTTTCTAGAAGCACTAGAAAAAGAGGCTTTCAAGCAAGTAAGAGATAAGACCTTTTGTTCAGTCTGGAAAGACTGTTCCCCTACAGCATGGAGTGGGACTGGCAGACAGAGACAAAGGTAGATAAGGAGAGATGCAGAAGAAAGGGGAAAGGTGCTGGCAGTTTGAGACTTGAGAGATGATGCTGGATGTTGAAAATAATGCTCTGAACTGAAAAATAATTAAGAGGTAAAATAGGAGTTGGTGACGGAGTCAGTGTTGGAGGTAGATGACTCTAATATATCTGACCATCGTAAACCCAATATTGTTGGCTGACTTGCCTTCCCAAGGGCTGATTCTAATAATAATACCTCAGGATGCCACATGCCCCACCAGAATTCTTGACCTTGATTCCATCCTCGGTCAGTATCCCCTTCTTCACTAACTTGGTCAGCTTATCCTTATTTCCCTTGAAGGTAGCATTTTCATTTGTCAGAACATGTTCAGGACATGTTACCCTCTATCAGCTCCTGCTTTTGGCTTCAAGAGAACATGGTGTTGGCAAGTCAATTTGGAGTCACTTAGAAAAGAGGAAGTCAAATATCTGCAGAGAGTATAGACATGTGCCTAAAGATAAGGACCCAGAACATGAGGTGTAGGATAGATTGTAAATGCACTTGAACTTATCTACGCCAGACCAGCAACACCCAAACTGGAGCCATGAGATAAACCAAGGCTCTGCCACAGAACTAGCATTTAAGGAGGCTGAATGAGAGGTCAGCAGCCAGACGGCCCCAGGGACACCGAGGTGCTGCCTGATGGACGGTTGACTCCTTGCGACTGTATCACTTTCCATCGCCCCTGACTTGGCGAGATCCATCAGCAGACTGGAGAGCCGAACCTAGGGTCGAGTGTGGTAGGAGCATTTGAGGGAATTTCTGATACTTACTGTAGTGACCTGGGTTGTAGTGATTTATATTATATTAGACTGGACTTGATAATAAGTGTGGTTTTGTTATAGTGCACACTTGCTAGAGGAAGCCTTAAGTTTCCTGAATAATAAAGAGTGATTAGTGGAGTAGTCCGGGTCTTAGCCTCCTTACCTTTACCTGCTCATAACAATATCTGATCCTACTAAAAGAGGATCTTTTTGTTTGATGCTGATGAACAGAGGTATTTCCAGGGTCAGATAATCAAGTCCATGCTGAAGCTCCTCTTTACTGTTCTATCACATACTTTCCAGGAATAAGCAACTATTCTTGGGAGGAAGGAGCAATCCTCTCAGGACATAGTTCTGCTAATTGCCAAGCACAGATTTAGGAGCTATCTTTTGGTCCCCTGAACACTTTTACCCTATTGTGTTCCTCCTCTTTAAAAATGTGGTTCAAATGAGAGCTGGTATGCTTTTTCATAGACCACTACCACTGCTGGCCCAGGAGGAGTATCTTACCCAGAGTGGAGTGAATCATATTGCACCACGGTTGGTAGTCCAGTGAAAGGCACCTGATTCAGGCTGGGTGAGCCAGAGCTCTTTGATAGAACTTCTGAACTAGGAATTAGAGAAGGTAAGTCACAGTCTTCCCTAATGGCTAACATACTAAAGACAGGAATTCCTTGCATTTGAGTTTCCTGTGATACAAAGAAAAGTAGTCTGCATGAATAAAGGTTACACACCACATACACACACACACACACACACACACACACACACACACACAGAGACACAGAGAAAGAGAGACAGAGAGACAGAGGAAGGGAGAGGGAGAGGAAGAGGGAGAGAGAAAGAGAGTTGGTTCCTGGTCCTTGGTTACAAGAGATTTCTAATAAACTCTTTCCTATCTCTCAATGAATTCAAGATGGCTGTCTGTCTTATGGAAAAAACATAGCACACGGCACTAGTCCAGTCTTCTCTCCTTTGTCTTACAGGAAATTCACATAAACAGCTCTAAGAAGTTCACGACAATGATCCTTTTTTAACTTGGATTAGTGCAGTACTAAAATTCTTTAAGTTGACTGCATTCTATAAGTAACACAGCATTTATAATATGCCATAAATTCTCAGCAAATCCCTGTTTTACAGAAGTGGACACCAAGACCTATAAATTAGGGATGAAAAAAGATATAGTGATTCTTTGCATTAAAAAATATTACAATAAAAGACATATTGTCAAGAACAAGTGTACTTAAATGAAATCATTTTGAGGTGAGTTAAAGGTCACATATTTTACTGTAATAAATTTAAAAATTTAAATAGTCACATTATTTTTGATCAACCCTTGTTTATGGCAATTTCTGTCAAATAAAAAGTGTGTCTTCATCTACGTTGTTTACCAGAACCTTATAGCTTTACTACACTCTTTCATCATACCTTGCCCTTATTTAACACATAAACATTAGATTGAGATGCACGTGGAATTTTGCTCTGTACGATGCTCTTTCCGCTGGCTCCAGGGACAGGAAACCACTGACCTATACCTGACTGTATGACGCACAATGTCCAGAGACTGAGACCTGCACAAAATGACATACCGTCTCTGAATCTCGTGGTCAACATGTTATCCTTATCAATTTAGACTAGGCTGAAAGACACTTCAGGCCACATACCCTGAACAGAACTTCCATTATTGAAATCTGGCTCAGGGCTTCACAGCCCAGGTTTCTCCACCTGGTGGAAAGAAGTCAGCCCATCAATGCCCTCAGGTCATGGTGGTCAGTGGACCTGTTTTCTAGAGCCAAAACATGCAGCGAGGGTATCTGTATATCCAGGTCCTGGGAGGTAATAGCCTCACCACACTCATCATCATTACCTTTGATCAACTTCACTGAGCTACAGTTTAATTTGAGGTGTACCAATCTATGAGCTTTTCGACAAATGAATACAGTCATGCTACTACCCTCCACAGGTGTGATACATAACAATTTCTTTTAACCCTGAAATTTCCTACACAGTCAAAGCCATCCAAGTCCCCGAGCTGCTGCCAACTACTAATCTGTTTCCTGTCACCATAGATTAGACTTGTCTTTTCTAGAGCTTCACATTAAAGGCATGGAACAATGTAGTCTATTTGCAGCCAGGTTACTTCTCTCAGAATCTTTTGGGTTTAATGCATCAGTCGTGTGTCCTTTTAAAATTCCTGAGGAGCACTTCCTTGTATGGGTACAGTATAATTATACATCTCTTTGGGTTGTTTTCTAATTTTTGTCTATTTTGAATAAAGCGGCTATAAATGCTTAAGTGCAAGTCTTCATGGTTTTTATTTCTTTAGAGAAAACAGGAATATGACAGCTGATATATTAAGAAACTTTCTATATAAGAAACTTCCAAACTACCTGCCAAAGAAACTATAGTGCTTTTCATTACTACCAGTAATGGGTGTCAGTTCATTCGTACTGTGTCCTTATTAACACTTGGTATTTGTAGTCCTTTAAGTTTTCGCCACTCTAGTGGACATGTCGTCACAGCCTCTGGGGCTTTCACTTGCTTTTCTCTAGGGACTGCAGATGCTCACATTCTCTTTCTCTGTTATTTCCCTTTTGCAACTTTAGCAATGCGTCTATTCAAAGCTTTCCTCCAGTTTAAAAAATTAGGCTTATCTTTTATTACTGCATTATAACATTTACTTATTTGTGCTGAATACGAATCACTGTCAGACTTAAATTTGGAAATTTATTTTGTTAATAGTCTCATTAGAACGAAAGCTTTTAATTTTGATGAGGTCCAATTTATCAAGCTTTTTTTTTCCTCAGAGCTTTTCTTTTTATACTTTACCGACATTTCCTTACACAGAGAAACAAACTTTTCCATGTCTTTTCTTGTAGAAATTTTATCTTTTTGCTATCATGGTTATATGTATAAATATTTCACATTTATTTTTGTAAATGTGTGAAATTGAGGTAAAGGTTCATTTTGTTTATTTGCATATCCAATTTTTATAACACCATCTGTTTATAAATCATCTCCTCATCTCCCTGGGCACTTAGAGGACTGAATGTGTGGGTTCACTTCTGGATTTTCTACCCTCGTAGTAGTAGCAGGTGACCTTAAGAACTATGACTTTTAATAAGTCTTGAAGTCAAGTAGTGTAAGAGCTGTAATGCTGAGTGTTTGGAGGGGCACAGGGGGTTCTAGGATTGAACCTAGGGCCTCACGCATACTAAGGCGTGTGCTCCACATCCCAAGCCCCAATGCTGCTTTTTCACAGATTCTTCAGTCTATTCCAGATACTTCAATTTCTTTACATATCCTACTGTCACTTGTCAATTTTTACATGAGTGACTTTGAGATGTTGTTAGAACTGCAATGAATGTACAGTTATAGGAAAGCTAACCCCTCAGTGATACTTACTGACCAAGCAGCACAGTTTACATCTTGCTACTACTGGATCTTGAAACTGTCTTAGCTTTGGCAGATTTCAGGACACAGCTTCATACACATTTTGTCAAATTAAAACTTAGCATTTTATGTTTTTCAATGCTACATTTTCTAAATATTTTACTTGCTAATTTGAATTTTATAACTTGTACGATTAGAATATTCAATTAATTATTAGTTTTAAAAATTGAGATTTGATAGTTTTCCATAGGTATCTGTGTAAATAAGGTTAGTCTGGTCTTATATTTCATGTGAGTCCTTTCCGCTTCAGAATAATTAGTCTTTTCCCCCTAAGTTATGGGTCATCTATTCAGCAATCAGTTTCAGACTTGGTTAGGAATCACAGTGTAATTTACTATATCAATGTTTGAGTTTTAAAGAGAAATAGAGCTGATCTGCTTTTAATGCTATTTCTGGCATCTCTTATCTCTCAAAGCTCACTAGCAGCATTTCTGTACTTGCCCACATGAGTTTTTTTCTGAGACATAATCCATGTACATCTAAAATATATTTAAATACAACTAGTGCACACTAGTGCAACTAGTTCTTCTCACTGATTGAGTTTCTGAACTTTCCCTGAAGTGCTCCACTCCTTCTATACTTTCCAGCTTAAATACCACCTTCTTAATGGAGATGAGTAATATAGACACCAGATCACGGTCTCTACACATCTCGCTCCTCTTCAAGTGACCAGCACTGCTTGACAAAAATGACATTGCTGGTTCTGGGGCTAGGGCGGGGAGTACACACGATGGTTCTGGAGTATCTTTTATTAGAAAGCAAAGAAGATACTACAGGGGCATGTCATGTAGGGCCACAGTGAATGGGAGAGGCTCCAATGGCCAGAATGAGACAGTCTGAACATCAACAAAGTTAATAAAGGCAGTAATTACAACTCTTCAAATGTATTCAGCTCTAGGGTTTGTAATGATACTTATAAACAAGGAAGTGAACAAATACATACAAAAAATCTCGCAAAATTCACTGGCTATTTGTCTAGAACATCAGCGAAGCAATTCAGCTATTTTCCTAAAGG
The DNA here is from genome assembly GCA_004026965.1 of Petromus typicus. Taxonomy (NCBI): domain Eukaryota; kingdom Metazoa; phylum Chordata; class Mammalia; order Rodentia; family Petromuridae; genus Petromus; species Petromus typicus. Next base: position 29,439 of record PVIR01002614.1, read on the forward strand.
ACCAGCATCTCTCCTGCATTTCCTATCAAACTGTCTGCACTTCAGGGTGACCTGATAGATAAGGGGAAATTATTCCACAATGATACACCAGACTAATACAGAAAGAGGGATATCAAATACATTTAACCCATCTGGTTGCAATACATTTGGGGTCTGCCTTTCCAAAGTTCTCCTTGTTACTAGAAAGCTTCACAAACCTTAGAGCACTAATCTTCCCATAAAGAGACTCTGAATTTCCTTCTCTCCTTTCTCTTCCCTAAGAAAGGAGAAGGTTCTAGATGTAATTGATAAGTAGAGAACAAAACAAAGTCTGCTTTTTGGATTACATTCTACTGGATGAAATTGAACAACAAATAACTACATTTAGTACCTGGTTTGTGAGATGAGGAAAATAAAGACATGTAAAAGATATGAGAGGTGCAGAGCTTGGGAGGGGTGTAATTGTTCTGTCTATATGACACACTTGTGGAAAGGTTTCTTGAGAGGTGACGTTGGAGCAGAGACCTGGGAGAAATAGGAAGGAAAGCAGATGGATGTTTTAATTAGTGCTTTCCCCCTTTGTTTCATGGTCCCCATTACAAGATAAGTTCATCAATAAATGACAGTATGATCCTCTGACAATATGCATGGTTGTAATTTGTAGCCATATAGCAGGAAACTCATTTACACGTTCTTTTTCTTTTTCTGTTTGTATAATGTATCAAGATCCTAACAATTGAATATTCAAATGTGTATATAAAGTTTACTCCTAAGAAGATAAGAAAAAGAATGAGCCAACTCATAGTCTATAGCATATCCAACTTAAGAATTATGCCTAAAATATTAGGTGAAAGACTAGGGAAATAAAGAGATTTTAGAACAGGGGAGACACACCTATGGCACACCTATGTCTGAATTACTGAAAGTTCTAAAAGTTTTGCCATCACTGCTTCAGAACTAGGTAGGTCCTGAAGAGCTGAAAGCGCCAAAGGTTCATGGGAGTAGAAGGGTGGCATGGGTGACCATGGCACAGGACAGGGCACTTCCACAGACCAGAACACAAAACAGAGAACACAGCTGTTCTGGGAGCTCAGCTCATGAAAACGATGTGGGGCAGCCAGATGCGGAAAGCAGTGTGGGAGACGCGGACTGGGCAACACGGACAGCGGGACCTGTAGGACGGAGGGTGGTATGGAAGTCTGTAAATAAAGAAGCAAAAGGAAAAAGAGGGAGGAACCTGGCATGCTTAATGCTGGACAGTGGTGGTTAGTAATCAGTAAATATTGTGACAAGACAAGGTATGTTCTACTTGATTTCCTCCAGAACACGCACTATGAACTTTCATAGTTCAGCAATAAGAAATAAGCAGTGACGATGTTAGGTTTTCCAGCTATCTCTCTGCTGAATATACATTAAAATCTTTCAGTTAACATTCCCATGTGCATGAAAACTGTACAGGACAAGGGCTCTGTATCTACCTGTGCCCTGGGACACAGCACACGTATGACTGCTACAGCTTGGTGCCTTTATAGAAACATATCATGCACCTTTCATTCAGGGGCTCATGGGAAGATACTCAGGAGAAAAAATGTCACTCAATTTCTAGCCTACTCTGCTCCTGCTCTGATCACAAAACAAAAGTCAAATGGAGAGGATCGGCTCAAAAGCCATTGTGGATCATCCCTGTTTTACTCTGATGTATTTTGCAATTCTCATCTTGGGTGGAAGGGAAAAGCTGAGGTGCAGAATGATTTGGTTAAAAACAAAGAGCTCAGGAGCAGAAGGCCTGGGTCCCGGCTTAGACGGGAAGTTGTCTCCCACAAACTCCATGCACACTCTGCCTGGTTCCTCTCTGGGCAGCATCTGCTCCCAGCCCTCTGCGTGGCCACTCTCCGGCCAAGTGGGAGGATCTGCTCACGCTGCGCACATCTCCGTGGCCTGGGATGCTCTCGCCAGCCTTGTCTACACTGCAATTTTAAAGGTTATAGCCATGCACCTTGCAGCAGGTAGCAGCATACGGAACACTCAGGGCAGGCACTAAGCCCAGGAGAAAATCCCTCCCAGGGCCTTGTGTCTGCTGCAGACTGCTGCTTCTTAGAGGGCAGCACATGCTTGGCTGCTCTGTTAGGGCCTAGATGTCTCAGGCCTGCCTCTCTTCCCCATCACTCCCACCGCTATGTACCAATTAATGCTATATACACTTGCACACATTCTCATTCTGGGCTCTCAACATGCCTACAGCTTCATTTTGTGACTGTTTCTACTTCACAGGGAAGGAAACTGGTTTCAGAATCATTAGGCAACTCGCCCAAGCCTACTGACCGGCAGGGTGGGGCCAGGAAGTGAACGTCCAAGGTCAGGTCACTAAATTCCTCCGCTTCCCAACCAGACCACACGTCAGATCAGAGACTAAGCATGTACCACTCCAAGTGGGGGTGCTGCCACTGTCCCTGCTGTTTTTCCTTGTCACTTTGTTGAAAGATTACATACAAATTTTAATGCCTTAAAAGTTTTACTATTCTGGCTTTTTATTTTAAAACACTGACTATTACTATGCAATTACATCCGTTGACATAGGATCAAAGAGCAAAAGGTCTTTTACTTTCATGTCGATGGCAAGTTGAAATAAATACAGCTCAAATGATTCCCAGCCATGTAATTTATAATATATTAAACAGATACACCAGATTAATTCAGTCAGCTATCACACTCCCCTCACTGTTAATGTTTACTCAGCTGGTAAGTTTTTTCTTTCCTGTTTGCTGTTTTTAGCTTAAGAGAACAATTCTGTCATCAGAAAATGCAACTGACTGTATTCACTTCCTCTTTCAGGTCATTATGGAAATATTAACTTCGTCACAAGCCTGAGCCTAAGGCACTGTTCTATCAATTTCACACTAATCCGAGAAGCACACACTTTGAAAGACAGGAGAAGCGTGCAGTATCTTTCCATCTATCGGTATTCCTTGAACTCTACAGAGATTTTAAAAATGTCATTACTGCTTTTATTCTTATCATTCTTTCTTTTGCTTGTTTATTCACATCAATGTGCCATGTGGAGAGCTAAAGCCTCTGTTTGTGTTTCTGGCTGTCCAAGTTAAACCTCGATGTATTTTATAGTCCAGTACGGCTTTATGGTGCTTACTGATGGCTGGCCACTGTAACTAATGGTAGCACGCATGCGCACACACAAGTGCACACACACACATCCTCCATAAATTAACAGTTGAACTGACCTGGAGAACACATTCCTGTTGGGAGGGGGATAGCATTGATTCCCTTGTGGTGGGTCTGTTTGGAGTAAATGAGGGAGAGGATGAGGCTCTTCCTCCTGTAGAACCACTCTGGCACATTTGAGTTGCAAAGTGCTGCTGATCTCGGTATTCAAGAGCATCTGAAAAGGTCGGCACATGGACGGCACTGGGCACCGCCAGAAATTGAGGGTGAACAGATCTGGCCTGCACCTGAGCACAGGATCTTGGGGACTAGGCCTGGGACTCTTTTCTGCTTCATCTCCTGCTTATCTCCAGCCAACTGAACTAGCTACAACCTCCCTTTAATAAAAGGCTTTGGCCTCCTGCCTGTTCACGTGTGGCTCCCAGTGATCTCATATTTTTCTACTGCACTGGTAGTTTGTGCTCTTCCTTCTAGGAAGCACACCTTGACCCTTTAGTTTGACTCAGATGATCCACTCTGGGGCTCCCACAGCACCTCAATAAATACCTTTATTTCCTGCCAGGACACTTGTCATGTTGTACAGTCACTGCGATTTTAATTGATTGGCTTCAATATCCTCCAGGGAGCTTGCGACAGAGACCATTTCTTGATTTTGTTGTGCAGTACTGCCAGTCGGTCCTAAAGATAGTCAAATCTGTTTTGAACCTAGTGCACAGAACTGTGTAACATCCTTGGTTTTGAGTTTGCGGCTCCCATTTTTGTCTGATGACTGACGTTCCGTGACTTGGTATGGTCTTTTTAAAGAAGATACTGCCAAGAAAGAAGCTGGTCCAGCTGCTTCCACTTCTCATGCATCTAAAACTCTAAAACATTTTCTGCGCTGAGATTTGATATATTGCTATAGCGATGCTTGGGTCTATTGGAGATGACAGTGCTCCAATTTGCTCTAGATTGGTTGTCCTAGAAAACTGGACTTCTGTGTCCTTTGTACGCATTTGAACCATGATGTTTCGAGTCATCAGAGGTCTGACAACACTTTGGGCTTTCACTATGATCAACAAGGGCTCTTGTAGCTGAAGTAGCTAGCTGTCCTTCAAAATCAGTTTGCCCTTCCATGTTTTTCAGATTTCCCTGAAAATCAATGCAGCCACATGACAGTTTCCTCCAGGGGAAGGTGAGCACAAGTTAAAAAGAAATGGGACCTTTCTAGACATGCTGTCCTCTGCCCAGGTGGCTAAAGATCCACATCTGGGTAGCCATGGAAGGGAGCACTGCAAAGCAGTTGTCAGCCAGCATCTCTGGAGGAAAGCCATCACTCCAACCCAGACACTGAAAAGGACTATTTATGAACAAGAAGTAATTGGTTTAAATCATGGAATTCTCAGTATGTCTCTGTATTATTATAATCTACCTTAGACTCCACTGCCCACACTGAGAGGGCTTTAAGGTGAGGCTGGCTAGGTAGGAGATTTTACACAGAACACCAGAGTTGGTTAAAGTCTAATGGCACAATAGATTTGTTATTCCATTACTAGTTTGATCAACAGAATGTCACAGAATTCTCCAAATTCATTTTAAAGCCACTGGATTTTAGAAATGTACAACTACTTGGGGAGCGAATAAGTGTGATGAGGCAAATCTGAAACACACTGAAACTGTTTGAAAATCCTTCAAGTGTCTGCTTCTATCATAATCACTAGAATTGAGGAGAGTAACACTCTAGTCAGCTTCTGATGCTCTCGATGTATTGTTCTTATTTGCCAAAGTAGCTTCCAAATGCTAAGTATACTTTCCTTGGAAAGGGAGAGAGGGGTTGTTTTCCATGCTTTTTTATAGTGAAGGTGTGTCTTAATGTTTAAAGATGGAAGATATACGCTTGAAATGGTCAAGAAACTAAAAAAAACTGGATATGTAAATGAAGATACTCCTTTTCTAAGTGCTCCTAAATAATCATGGTACTAAAACTTACTTCACTCTGTGGTTTGTTTCACATCTTCTCTAGGACTCTGTTCCACCCTTACTTCTCAGACTCCTCATAGTCCGCTAATTTTTTTTTTTTTACTGTTTTATTGAAATGTAGCTTTCACTAAAGTGCAAAAGTGAAGTTTTAAACTCTAATATGTACAAACCACATAACCACCATCCAGAAAAATACACAGCACATTTCCGCACTCCAGAAGACTCCTTTGTCTTTTCTCTTAGTACTGTCTCAAAAATAACTAGAATTCTTGTTATCGACATTGCTACAACCCCAAATGCAGAGAGGAGTTTGCCTGATACTTAATGTCATCTACACGGAATCATGTAACTTATACTCTCCGTCCAGTTTCTTTTATTCAACATCAGACTCATAAGGTTTATCTACAATACTGCAATGTGCTAACAGTTTTTTTTTTTTAATGGTGTGTAGTATTTTATTAAATGAATGATGCTGCAACTCACCTACTTTACTGTTTATGGACATTTGTGTGTGTTTTTACTTTGGGGCTATCATAAGTAGTACTGCTGTGAATATTATTATGTGTTTCACACAGATACCCATTTTTCTTGGGCATATGTGCAAAAGCATATTAGTAGATCATGCTAAAAAGCTCTCCAAAGTGACTCTATTAGTTCTATACCCAACCATCAATGTATGATAATTACAGCTGATTCATATCCTCAGTACATGTGCCTCTGTCAATGCTTTTAAGTAATGATAAATTTTATTACCACTTTCCTAAGGGCTGATAATGTAAGTGCTTTAGCAAAATATATTTGGCAGTTTGGATATCTCTTCAGTCAAGTCCTTGTTCATATTTCTTTTTATTTTTTAAATAGGTGGTTAGTTTTTGGTTTTTTTTTTATTTGTAGAACTTCATATATTCTAGATACAAGTCCCTTGTTGAATATACATGTTAAAATTTTCTTCATACTGTATGTCATTTATCTCTATTTTTTTCACAATGATGCCTTCTAAAAAGCTTATTTTCTTATTTTTTTCATAACATATAATTTATTACTTTCTATCATGGTCAGTACTTCTTGTATCCTGTTTAAGTACATTTTGTCTGTTCCAAAGTCACTGAACTATTTTGTTTGTATGTTTTTTTTTTTTGTTGTTGTTGTTGTTCAAGAAAAGGTCTTGCTTTGTAGTTCAGGCTGATCTTAAACTCACTGTGTATTTGAGCCTGGACTGGAACTCGTGGCAGTTCCCCTGCTTTGGCCTTCTAAATGGTGGAACTACAGGCATGCATGACCATGCTTGCTATAGCACAGAATTATTTACCTATGGTTGGTTCTGAAATATTATCCTACCTTTGCTTTAGTCTATGATTCACCTTTAAATAATCATTGTGTCTACTATAAAATAGAAGTCAAATGTTTTCTATACAGATATCTAAGTCATCCAGAATCATTCATTAAAAAAGCCATCATTTCCTCCAGCAAGTTGGAGAAATGTTTTTGTCATAAATCAGATGGTCCTTTACATGTGAGTCTCCTGACGGAACATCTAGTCTACTCCATTGTTTTGTTTGTTGCATTTTCTTCAGCCAACACTATACATCTTAATTATTTTAGCTTTATAATAAATCCTAACATCTGCACATGTAAGTCAACAATCTTTATTCTTGTTTTTATGACTATTAAATAAGCTTTATATTTCTATGTAAGTTTGTAATCATCTTGTAAATTATCTCTCAAGATTCTGATTGGCACTGCACTTAATGTGTGGATCAATATGAAGGATACTGACACTTTAAGAAAACAGAGTTTTCTAAACTTCGAGTCTTTCTTCATTTTTCTAAGCAGTGTTCTGTAGTTTAGCATGGAGGTCTTCTATCTTTTGTTAGATATATTTCCAGGTATCAGTAATTTCAAGGTTTTTAAATATGGCTAACAAATTGAGTCAGTACTTAATGAACAAACGGGAGCTACCAATAGTATTTGCATCTAAAAACAAACAATACTTTCATCATACTAAACAGTATCTACATTTTAAATTTTGTTTGATATGGTGTTACATCTTTGCATGTGTTTACTTTATGGTATGTAACACCTCAAAGACGGGTGAAGATTCTCTTAGCACCCATCTGCTGTTGACACTCAAATTTAGCTGTACTCTTAAACTTTCTTACCTAAAAAAGTGAGTACTATATCTTGCCTGTTAAATATTATCTCAAGGACTCTATTCTCCAAATATATATTGCCCAAAAGGCTACCGAAACCGCGGTCCACTCCTTCTGGTTCTACCTCTTCCACCCGATGCGGCCCCATCTGACAGCTGGGGCAACGCGACCCTCGCAAGAGGATCTAAGACCTGTGCACGCTCTGGCGGGGGAGCTGCACGGGGAAGGAGAGGGCTTCTGCAGAGGGAGCTCTGTTAACATAACGTCACACACTCAGTTAATACAGAGCATAGTGGGTTGAAAGGACACTCAGAGGCCTGGCTTCCGTGTTTGGAGCAGAGACTCCTTAGCTTTATAAACCTGGGCAGTTCATTTAACTTTTGTAATTCTGATATGAGCTCTGGAAAAGACAAATACAGAATACATTTGAGAAGCTTTCTTTAGCATTGTGATGCTTGATGCTGTTGGTAGAGTTCTGCGCAAGTCCTATTTTTAGAACTATGAAGATCAATTATGTCTTTCTGTAAGAGCAGTTACAAAAATTAAATGAACCATTTTAAAAACTGAATAATCCATGACCCTGACTCCTAAGGAAGTTTAAAACTGACAGGAAAATGAGAGAGAGGCACAAATAGAGCAAAGACACATTAGAAAAATGTCTGAAGGATGGAATAAATATAAGATTGGATTTGGGTACATTTATTTTTCATTATATGATAAATTATCACTGGCATAGAAGATTGCTTATTAGTGTTCAAAATGCTTCTCTCACTTATAAAATGAAAAGAGCTAAGTAATTTGCTAGCATCTTCTACCTGCAGAAATCAATGAGCTTTTAACTTTTACAAGCAAGGTCACAATCATTACACACTCCGATTTGGTAAGTGTGGTCCACAAGAAAGCAGCAAAGTGCTCAGGTGCATTCTGAATGCTTGCGTTTCCTAAGGGTAATGTGCATCTTATTCTATTTCTGCAGCATAGTGCGTGGCCTTAAATGACAGGCACATGCTGCCGCCATGCCATTTCCAGGCTCCACGAGGCAAGCACGCTGCCTTCTGCCCCAGCTGCACCTTTTATCAGTAAGATGCATGTGCTCAATAGTGAAAGGGTTACACTCTCTACTGCAGAGCAGCAGCTGAACTCAGAGGATGGGTCATTGTGTTAAGAAGTGAAGCAGTGTGAGCATAGGGGTGGGGGAGACTTGTTCTAACAGTACTCCTTGGGGAATCAACCACAATAAAAATCTCAAAATAGCCTTTTCTGTTTCTAGACCACTTAAAAATAATCCCTTGAGAATACACTTAGGTTTGCAGGAATAATTCATACTTGAAATAAAATCTAATGACCTTGTGTGGATTAAAAGGCTAATGTGTGTTAAACTTATACCCAGGAGTACAGAGAAGATAAACATATATTAGTGAGAGATAGGAGAAATCCATAAACTATCCTTAATATTAATTGGACTGAACATTTTTAAGACACAAAAAACAAGATAAATTAAAGTAATTTATGTCTTTATTTTGTTAAAAAACATTGAAAAAGTCAGCTCAAACTTAGAAAATACCATGAGGCAGTTAAAACTGCTATGTAAAATAAAATTGAATTTTAACCCTGACTCTGAAAAATTTTAAGTGAGCATATGATTATGATTAATATATAAAGTGTGGAACAGATTTACTTTAAATCAAGTGGTGAGTTTAAAGATATCACTCGTCCCTTGAAACACCGATCAACCCAGTCACATGGTCAAGCCCCTCACCATGATCAATGATTTCGCTTCCTCAGCGCTTTTCAAAGTACACTTCCTGCGTCATGCGCAACACCAGGAACATTCAGTGTCACCCAGTGAGTGACTGAAGTCAGTTTTCCAAACCGACTGCGTCAGAAGCTGGAATGGACTCAGCAGTGTTTTTTTCCAAGGCCTCCAGTGATCTGTTTTATACTAAAATTTGCCAACTACCCACTGGAGTAAAGAGGTGGAGCAAATGTTCTCAGAGGTCAGAGAGATCTGGGCTCTCACTTACATCTGCTGTCCCTGACTTAGAATAAGTTGTTCAAACCAAATCTTAATTTCCAAGTTAGTAAACCGAGACACGGTACCTTTCAAAGCAGTTGTTAGGATTCAATGAAGTAATGCGTACAAACAGTTATCTCCAGGGCCCTGGGAGAACTCTCAAGATGCACACAGAACATGGGAGTGGGCATTTGAAAAGGGGAAAGCTTTTGGACTAGCAGCAATCTGGGGACAGCATTCTGGGTGAAGAGAGCAGAGAGAGGAGCCAGGGAACAAAGAATGGCAGAATGTGTGGGGACAGTATGGCACCAGAGAAGGCACTGTTCAAACAGGGACCCCATGGAAGTGAAAGAGGGCATCAGGATCATGAACCAGGATGAGAGATATGAAGATGAACTAAGCCTGGAGAACAGGTCATCGGGAAGACCCTGTGCGGGAAGTGGCAGGGGTGGGGCAGTTATGTGAAAGACCCCTCGACAGCCCTGGGTGGGTGACCGTAAGAATGCAGAGGGGAAAGGACATGAGAAATTCCCAAGAAAGAAATGATGTGATTTTGAAAACAAATAAATAGGCAAGAAAAAGAAAGGGAGATGATGAACTAGAGCAAACATTTCACAGCTTGGTCAACCAAAACAAGCAGATGAGGAGAACTTGGGGCAGGGGAACATCATGAATCTTTCTACAATTCTTTACCCAAAATTTTCTTGGGCTGCTTTGCTATTTATTTGAAAAAGAAAGATTTTGAGGCATTATTTTTTAGATATAATTATCAAACTGTTTTCATAGATGAAAAGGAAATAGAATATATAGAAATTATCAAGTTTGTCCTACACAGTGACATACTTCTTTGGTTTCTAAGTCTCCCCACTTCCACCATGGAAACCTCTCATCTCTTCCCTCCTTCCATTCCTGCAGGGCCACACACAGCGGTACCAGGCTGATCTCCCAAAGTACTCAACTTCGGTTTTTCCCAGCTCAGGAGCTTCCATAATGACACAATTTCATATCAGATATCAAGACCGAGAGTCAAGATTCAAACCATCATTGCTCTTGGTCTTTCAACTGTATTGCTCTGCACTTGAGTGGTGACCATGGGGTCGGAGGGGAGGCTGGAAGGGAGTCTGTGATAGGGTTGTGGTCAGAGAAGCACACAGGGGAGCAGGAGATGGCCCTGTTTCTAGAAACATCTTTGGTTACAGAGTTTTACTTTTAAATCTGGGAGTACTACAGTTGCTGACAATCGGCGATAGGGCAACAAGAGGGAATTTTGCCTCTCAGGGCAAGGAAGACCCTGTAAGAGAGCAGGGAGAGCTTTTATGCCATGGTTCCCGGAGGTAGCACCCTGAGCACAGCGGCATGAGCCTTCCCCACATTCTCCCTCTCAGCAATAATGCAGAGAAGGGCAAGACGTCGTCCCCTGTGCTTCCTGGTGAACCAGCCTTGGTATCTGGGAGAGGGAACCCCGTGCACATTAAAACAGAAACCTGGGAAAGTGAGCAGGCCTCTGAGGAGGCCTCGCTGATATAGATGTTGCCCTCTGTACTATATTTTTTTAGTTTTTTGAGACAGAGTCTCGCTTTATAGTTCAGGCTGGCCCTGACTCACTATGTAGCCCAAGCTAGCTTCAAACTTGTGGCAATTCTTCTGCCTCTGACTCTCAAATAGGGATTATAGACATGCATCAGCACACCCAGCATTGTAATATGTGGTACTAGGGATCTAACTTGAGACCTTACACTTGCCAGGCAGGCACCGGAACCACTGAGCTAAATCCCCAGCCTACCCTCTGCACTCCTACAGTGTGTATCTCAATCCCTGCACTGATTTTGCAGGAATCAGCTTAGATAACTAACTGTCTCCTCCGTGAACGCGGAGTCTCTGGAGGGCTGGGATCTGTTTGCCTGACCGTGTGTCCTGCACTAAGCTCAGAGCCTGAAGCAATGCACAAGCCCTGAGTCAAAGCTTCTGAATGAATGAAAGGAAGAATCAATGAATCAAAGAATAAATGAAATAGGGCTAGCTCTGGTCAGCTGAAGTCTTTACATCAGAAGGAGGCTTGGCATTGATGGACAACAATCCTATTGAGTTAGAGTTGATGTGAGGTCCACAGGTTAAAGGGCTTGCTAAGGCGCCATGGCCAGCTTAGTGCCAGAGGCAGGCTCAGAACCCTATACATGCAAGCTGATCCTTTCTCCCTCCGGCTCTGCTCTGGGCAGGAAGACAGCTCCCACAGTCATTTTCGTGTCTGCTGACCGGCTGCAGGGAATGCAGAATACATTTTCCCATGGAGGCAGGTTTTTTTTTTTAAATAGTGGTTCGGTTCCCAGGCCAGACCACAAAAGCTTATTTACCCCATAGCTGAGCTCAACTATAAAACCAGCGGTAGCTCGGAGGCCTCACTGAACCCTCAGCAAGAGCCTGTGCAGTCTGGAGGGGCAGGTGGGCAGCTGGCTCCGCGGGGGGCGGGCAGGCCTCCCTCTGCGGACCAGGAGAGCAGTGGGGCTGGGCAGGGGGCCTGGGCAGGGGGCCCGGGCAGCAGCTGCGGGCGGCTGCACAACCTCTGAATGCCGTGGTGGTTCTTAAGTGGATTGTTTGTAAGTTGGGAACTGTCTGTATTTCGAAAGGCGGATTTCAAGAGGTAGGGGATCCTATTTCACTCGAAGGCCCACAGTAATGAGGGTTCTTTATTCGTAATGAAGTAGCCACTAATTGGAGGGACAGGCTGAGGAGGGCTGCTGGAATTTTGTACTCCTGGACCAGAACAGAGTAATATTATGCAGTAGCTTGGCAACCCGTTACTTTGACATAAAATTCATATAAAAATTTACCATGAAGTGTCTGTCTGACATTTACTATGTTTATTATTAATAATGATAATAACAGGGTGGCTATGCATAGCATTAGGCTGAGAAAGTAAACTGAATTCTCAGTTTCCTCAAGATTTTTATTTCCTCAACAAGATTAAGAACATTTGGAAAAAAACTTCCCCTCGGAGTAGGCTGAAAGCTTTCCTATTTACCCAGAGGAGACATGGCTGTAGTTTCTCAAGGCTCATCCAAGAGATGATCTCTTTTTTCCCCCGCTTCCTCAGAGAGGCAGAAACATTCCATCAACTCTAAATGTTGTAAAAGCAAGTGTACAAAAAAAAGTCTTAATGGAACTAAAAAAGTTGCAGTGAAGGAATCAATTATACTATGGTAAAGCCGTTAGCCCTTCTGGATTTAATGAAATGTGGTCAACGGCACTGGAATGGTGCCCCCTGGAGGATTCTCCAACCTAACAGAAGGTTATTTGGTACCTTTCTTCGGATGGCTCAGAAAACCCTACAAACACAATATGTTTCTCCTCTCAGGCTCACATCGGCTTGGTTCAATCACATGCACAGGGACAAAGGAGGAACTGAACCTCACATTTAAAGAGTTTTAACAACCGGAGGGCTTTGTTAGAATGTGGGCTCTTGGATCAACGACAGAGTCTATTTTGGGCTTGTGAAGTTTATAAATTCAGCAGTGCAAAGTTCACAGATGCATGTGTGATCTCTCAATTTTTCTGGGCTGAGTATTTGGTGGACAAGGAAGTTTGCTTCTGTGAGCTTTGCTTTTCCTTGTGAAGTAAAGTTAAACATTCTGGAAAGTTAAATAGTTAGCTTCCAAATTTTTACAGCACTGGGATTTCTCAGGGACAGGAAAGCAGGACGGTGACAACTATAAGGCCATCCGAGCTGTGTATGCCACAGTCCCAGGATGGTAGGCAGACATGAGGACACAGTCATTGACTCCAGCAAGAAGTGGCATTAGCAGCCCACCTGCCACCCCCACACCAGCTGACGTGACAGAGACTGAAGTCACCATCACACTGGATGATGAGCCGGATACTGTCTAGCTTTGGGCTCTGCGTTTGGAAGACATAGGCCAGGTTTCACTGAGTTGAAAAGAAATTACAAAGACATTGTTGTAATTATAGCATAATAGTTTCAAAGTAAGTACAGCATTGTATAGATGTATTATAATATGACTCATTCCATTATATTAGAATACAATTAATATAAACCTTGACTGTTACTTTTGATGTCATTCTTTTCATTCTCATATCTTGAAAGCTTAATTTCTTAATCTGAATAACATTTTTAAGAAATGTATTCAGATTTAAATCACTGTGTCACCAAATATAATTTCAGACTTTCAGAGAAGTTATAGGAATTCTTCTTATTTCTGGGTACTTTTCACCCAGATTTCCCAAATGGTAACATTTACTCTATTTGTCTCTGTCTTTTCTTTTTCTAAACCCACATGGGTACATATGTAAACACACCCAGACACACATTTCTCTTTTGAACTACTTAAGAGTGGCAGATACAATTTTTTTATTCTTAAATGTTTCCTTGTGTTTTTCCTAAAATAAGAAATTTCTGTATGAAAACACACATTACTGAAATCAGAAAACTGACACTGAAATAATACGATAGGAGTCACACACCTCTTGTGACTTTATCAATCGTTCCACTGTTGCTTTAGAGTAAAAGGAAGTCTGAAGCCGGCCATCCACTCAGCCTGTCTAACAGACTGTCAGGTTGTCAGAGCAATCTGATCTGTCTTCGACACCTGCAGGACCCCTGTCCACGCAAGGTGTTCTCAAGAGCATTCCATATTTGGGGATGTCCGATAGGTCCTCACGATTAAGCCACAGATGAGCCTCTGGCAGCACAGCAGAGGGTTCTGGCTCATCCGCTGAGCCTCATACAGGAGGCACGTGCTGCGGACAGATCTTGAAACAAGACCCTACTTCTCTTTTGCTTATCATGCATTAGCCCTGGAATTAAAGGGTGATTCTTCCCTAAATTATCTGTTTTTATTAGGGCTAGAAGAAGGTGAGTTTTATTTCTACCACTGTCTGTTAACCCTGGGGTTTTAAACTGAAGCCTTTCTGTCTCCATTATTTATGCCAGAGTAGCTCATGGATTCTCTCATTTTTCAGTAATACCAATTCCAGTATTATGATTTAAATTAATAATTTGTTTTCATGCTTAAATTATCTGACATTTGGCCAATGGGAGCCCCTGGAAGCTGAGCCCTGGGTCATTCTGACATGTCCCTGTCCATCTCTAAGTGTGTCCTCTGTTTTCAGCATCATGACAAGATGTTCCAGGTCTGTCTTATTCATTCTTCGCTCCGAATCAGAACGCTGGTACTTTCACCAGAGAAAGGAGCACACAGAGATAGCTCAGCAGTAGGCGCTCATTGCTACTGGGGTGAAACTGTCCCCAAGGAACCTCAGAGGGCTGAGCTGGGAAATAGCAACAAAGGTCAACAAAGCTGTGTGCGTCCACACGTGCTCAGACATACAACACACACGTGTACATATCACATCACTGTGAACATTCAGATGTGTACACATGTGAAACCAGGAGCTCAGTCATATCTCTAACCTTAACCCAGTCCTGCCAGGTTTATTTTATTTCCTCCTCTTACCATGACTGTAGCCCTTTTCTGCCTAAGGGCAGAACGTGCTTTTCATTATCTGTAACTTGTTTGCTCAATTCAACAATGTATAAAAATAGCTCAGAGTCACTAATGTACACTTCTGCAGAAAGAGCTTCTACTAACTAGAGTTGAAAGTTCCAAAGGAATCGGCATGGCACCAGTCAGAAGTGTCCAGTCCACTTCCTGTTGCCAGAGCCTGTAAGAAAATGCTTTTTGTGGCAAAATCATTCTGGCTTTTAAATTCTTCCTTATGTGGTTCCCACTGGTGAATGGTAATCTTATCATGCTACACGTGACAAAAAACGGCCTTTTCCTCATTTGCTTGTTTATTCAATCAACAGATTATACTTTGCTCGCCTCAGTAATGAACCTTAGAGCCTATCTAACTCAAAAAGTTAAAGAACAAAGATGAGAAACAATGCACAGCAGAGGGGGAGGATTTTATAGGGAACAGAGATTGTGAAGACGGCAGGCAGGGAGGCAGAGTCTCGGGTCGTAGAAGGGCTGTGCGTGCCCTTGCTGCTACCCCTGGGTCCCCTCAACCACCTCCATCCTAATGACCTGTTCACTTTTCCATGTTCATACTTATTCTCTGTCCACATAGGCTCAGTTCAGTTTCTATGATTTTGTCCATTGTGAAAATGTTTTTAAAAACCTTTGCCCTTCAGACAGGTATTTCATGCCTGGGAGTGTACTATTCCAAGCATTCTAGCTTGCACTGGAATTTTGCCTGCTGTACAAACATACACACACAGACACACACACACACACACCCATGTGTACACACACACAAATTTCCTGAACACCTACCTGACACCCCAGGTTCTCAGAATGAGGCTCCCTAGGGAGGGGCCTGACTTACTGTTCACAAGATTTCTAGCTGATTCTGAAGCATGTTATAGTTTGGGAACTATCTTAGGATGAGCATCTTGACCTTAGCTGAGCTCTCAAGACCAGAAATGATCAGTGTTAGTATCAGTGAAAATGACTCACAAAATCAGCCCCAAATTAACGTTAGTCCTTTTTACAGAAGTTCATATTTGTTCAAAATGCAAAAAAACCCCCCAAAACTTAAAAAATTTAATTTTTTCTTATTATGAATTTTATACTGAATAAACTACAACTCAGTTATTTGTGGAAAGAAGCTCTCTACTTTTACATTCCTACTATTGCTAGCTTAATTCTTCCAACTACGAACAATGTGATTTAAAACTTTCCCGAGTGGTCAAGAGCTTTAAAATGTCTTTTCCAATTAAGCAAGTTATTTTCTTGGATAAGGGAGAGCTTCAAGTCTGGCTAGGACAAGTGAACCGTGTGCCTGTCTCCTGAGCCTAAAGGTTGAGACTCCGTCTCCCTGCAGATTCGGAGACCCTTGGGGCTTGAGCACACTCGCTCCCACACGTTGAACCTTGTCAGCAGCCATCTTGGTAGCCCCACCCCTCTTGTCTCTCACCCATGGCCTCACCTTCCCCCATAGCTAATGCCATACAGACCACCCACTCAAAATTCTCTTATTGGGCAGAACCCTAGGTCAATCCTATAGACCCTCCTTTCCTCCTAGCCTTCACCCCGCCCTGTGACCCTTTGCTATATATGTGACGCCTAAACCTGAATAAATCGGAAGTTCCAGAAACATTCCCCAGGGTCTGTGCTTGACTCTGTGCCTCACCCTCTCCGGCCGGGAAAAACTCACATAGACAACAATCAACACTTGGAGCTGATTTCTATCAAGTTTGGAGGAATTTTCTGCAATATGGGTAAGCTTTTGTGCTCAAAGAAGAGTCTGGTAGCATTATTCACAACTGGTTCTCAAATGCAAACAACTTAAAAACCTAATGTTAGAGAATTTTATATAATGGAGCACTGTACTGTTATTATGATGTTTTCATGAAGGGCTTCATGAGAAATAGAGAAATGCCTTAAAGCAAATTGAAACCTTTTAAATAGAGATGTTTGGTCCTATCCTGTATTGATTCCCCAGAATCCCTGCAGTGTTGGACACTTCCTGGGAAAAAGTATTTGCAATAAACACGTATGATAAAGAGAGTAGTAGGGAGTAGTATTTAAAATATGCAAAGAAATCTAAGGGTAATAATAATAAAATGGACAACTTGATTTTAAAAAATGGATAAAATATATGAACAGATAATTTGCCAATGCTGATATAAGTGTGTGAAAAATGGCCAGTGTCGCAGATCACTAGGGAAAAACAGATTGAAATAGTAATGAGGTACCATTACACACCTACCAGAATGGCCAAAATCCAAGCACTGACAACATGAAATGCTGATGAGCTACGGAACAACAGGAATTCTGACTTCATCACTGGTAAGAATTCAAAATGGTCCTGTGGAAGATGGTTTGTGGTTTCTTATAAAACTAAAGTTCTGGGCCGGGGATTTAGCTCAGTGGCTCCAGCACCTGCCTTGCAAGTGCAAGGACCCGGGTTTGATCCCTGGTAACCATATACCATACTGGGCGTGGAGATTCATGCCTGTAATCCCAGCACTTGGGAGGCAGAGGCAGAGGCAGAAGGATTGCTGGGATGTGAGTTTGAGGCTGAGTTCAGGGCCAGCCTGAACTACAAAGCAAGAATCTGTCTCAAAAAACCTTAAACCCCCCCCCAAAAAAAACAAAAACAAAACTGCCCTGATGCTACAGACATGTCATTACACATCTGTCAAAACCTACAGACTATACAGTGCAAAGATTGAACCCTGATGTAAACTACAGACTTTGGTTGATAATAATGTGACAACTTAGGCTCATCAAATATGCTACACTGATGGAGAGTGTTGATCAGGGTTGTGGGTGCAGAGGGTGCTGGGGAATGGACCCATGGGAACTCTCTCACTTCCTCTGCTAAACTGAAATAGCTTGAAAAATAATCTATTGTTTTAACATGTACATTACTTGTACACATATGCAATTAAAATGTATGTATCTATGGTCATGTTAAAAAACGGATGGAAAAAATGGAAAAAAAATAACAAAAATACCTTTCAAACTCTTGAGAGTAATACCTGTGTCATTTGCCAACAAAATTTAAAACAAAAGAACAAAAACAATGGAGACTTCCTATTGAAGATGAAGAAATGCTCAACATCACTGGTCATCCAAGAGATGCAGATGAAAACAACACTGAGATTTTATCTCACTCCACAAAGAATGACTGCTATCTCAGAATTAGCCAACAACAAATGTTGGCAAGGCTGTGGAGAAAAGGCAACCCTTCTCCACTGTTGGTGGGACTGTAAACTCATATAACCACCGTGAAGATCAGTTTGGAGATTCCTCAAAAAACAAGGTTTAGAGGTCTAATTTGACCCTGCTATTCCTCTGCTAGGTATATATACAAAAAACTTAAGATTCACATCAGAGCAACATATGTATGTCCATGTTTATAGCAGCTCAGTGATTGCTAGATCTTGGAAACAACCAAAATGTCCATCAACTGGACAGTGGATAAAGAAGATGTGATTATTTTATAGAAAAAGAAAATGTATATTATACACATCATATTCACGTTAGCATATACTACGCTACCAACAGATACCACTATTTAAAGAAATGCGGTTTATTTGTATTTTAAAAAGGGAAATACAGTTGTCAAATTCCACTTGTGTACAGAGCCAAAATTTCTAATTGGTTTTCTTATGGCTTCTTCTTTAATATGAAGCAGTCAAAGACATTTAGCCATTTGAAGAAATTCTTCATACTCTAGAGAGAGTAGAAAGCTGAAGGATGCTAATGGGAAGAATATAAGGATATTTCAGGTGAAAGAAAACTTCATTTTGGTTCTAGGAATTGAACTCATGACCTTGTACTTGCCAGGCAGGCACAGAACCACTGAGTGAAATCCTTGGGCCAAGTAGAAGAAAATGCACATCTCAAAGACAAGAAAAAGATTTTGCTCATAAAATAGGAAGATGTTACAAAAAGAAATATTCAAAAAGAAGGAAAAATCTCTAGAAAATTGGAATAGAAGATAATGTTTAACAGATTTCTCAAAAAGTAGAGCAAGAACAAAGAGCACAGCAATACAAAAATCAATATAAACATACATAACAATGGTGGCCATTGTAGCCTCACATTAGTGGGCAACAGGCTACGTTTGAACATTTCATGAGACGAATACTTGAGTTATAGGAAAACTCCCAGCTCTCAGTTTCTTTTTTATTCTTTGCTATAATTTGAATCTTCCCCAAAGGGCCAAATATTAGATACAGGCTTGATCCTCAGCCCAGTGCTACTGGGAATGAGGCAGAGCCATTTCAGAGGTAGGAGCTTTGGAGGAAGAAGTCAGATCAAAGGGGAGTGGGAGACACTGATCTCCTCCTCTCCCTCCCCTTTTTGTGCTTCTCGCACTGTCTTTCCCGCTGCGATGTACACACAGCCTTGGCTTAGGCCCCAAGAGCAAGGCCAACCAACCATGACTTGAAACTTCCAGCACTGTCATCCAGGGTTGGGCCAGCTTCATCTTTATATTATACAAGTCATTTGTTAAATTAGCAGAAAACTGACTAGCATATTCTTTATTTCTAAGTTTTCTAATTCTACTCTACTGTTTTAGGTTATTAGAAATTATAACACAACTTCACTTGATGAAGGTAGCCATGTGGCATTAGATAGTCTTATCGAGCAGAAAAATAACACTATGAAAACTGAGTTTTCCAGTCAACCAATCAGAATTCCACACAGAAAAGCCGGAAGGCTGCATCCACTGAGAGGATCAAGGAGGCCATTTTCTAATCCAGTCTTTTGTGGCACAAGGCTCTGGAAAACATTCATTCAGAGCCCAATGAAGCACTGTATGGTTTTAAATTGTGCTAAACAATAGATTACCAGTTGTACTCTCCATCAGGTGTTTTTGGAAGAAAAAGCTCCAGGCAACAAAGGCACAATTGTTTAATCTTCTTGAGTAAGCCTGGCCCCTGCATCATCCCAGAAATGAGGAATTACACTCTCTGAGGTAATGGTTCGGGCAGCACAACTCACAGAGCTGCCTCCATCATTTCTGTCTCAAACAAAAGGAGGTTAATCAATTTCTTAGCATTTTGTCTCCTTCTGGGGAAAAAAAAAATCCCCTAATTTACTAGATATATCATTGAATATTTTATAGAAATGTCATAAGGAAAACATCAATAGTTCTTGCTCCTACCTGACAGCATTTCATTTTAAACAATATAATAATGAATTACTTATGCCCAGCTTTCCAATAGTGCCATATTTTTGAAATTTTCCATTTTAAATAGAATTCTAGGTACTGTTATATTTATAAAGTTAACAGTTCTGCACTTATACATGAGCATTTTGTTTCAAATTTTATACCATTAGGAATCTCTTTGGAGTTACTGATGCATTATGAAGAGGCAGATATAGTCCAACATACGAGTAACAGCAGAACTGCAAATTCAACAAATACAAGCAATGGCACATCTGCAGCCTGCAGATACACTTGCTGTGACAAATGACGTCCTGAGAAACAAATGTCTGCCACGACCGCCCACACTGTCTTTAAGGTACTGGTGATGTGGAAAATGTGTGTGTAGAAAACAAAAAGATTTGTGTAGAACTTTTGGTAGTCAATTTCAAATTAGCGAAACATTTCCAATGTGTGACCTACTTTTGTCCTCTTAAGCCAACAAGTTGCCTATCACCTCCTTGTGCGACTGCTACGGAAACACCATCAATCCAGGATGAAGCTGTAGATCTGCCTGAGTGCGGTTCACCAGAGAGGCTCACAGGAAAAGCTCAGGAGGCAGAGTTCAAAGCAACTACAAAGGAATTACAGAACTAGAAGACAGAAACAGAGGCAGATTTATACGATACCAAGGAAGTTTGAGTCTCAGGGGCATTTCCAGATCTTACACTTAATTTTATGTACTTTTTTCTAATGATGGCTCCAAACATTATATAAGCCTGGGATTTTCCTGAATGGAGGATTCTTAGAAATCACCAAGATGAACTGTCTGATTTTACAGCTGAATGAACGAAAGCCTAGCAGGGACAGCGTGCTGAGGTCAAAGTGCAGATGTCAATCATTAATTGAAAGTCAGCCTTTCCTTGTGTTGTCTTGGAAGGGACTTCATTGTATCACACAGGCACACTGTGATACTTTCCCAGTCCAGGCCTGTGAGCTCCCCTGAACACAGCCTCTGCTGGAGGAGCGCCCAGGACTGTTCCCTGAGGAGGAGTGGCTTTGAGGTTGCCCTATGACCTTATCCCTCACCCCACCTCCATTCCATCAACACAGCTGATTAGACGGGGGCTTGTCACCAGCCCTTGGGAGCCACTCATTCCATCTGGGTAAATGACCTCCGAGGTCATCTGGGATGAAAAGCTCTGCTCCTACACAAAGGGCCATGATGAACTAGCCCAATCAAATTCTCCGTCCTGGAAATCTGAACTGCAGACCGTTAGACAATTAGGAGTTGAGAAAATAAGGCACAGGGAGTAGATGCGTTCTCCAGTAGGAATCATGAGTCTTGTTTTGTGAGGGAGACAGATGAGTCAGCTACCAAACCCTGGTGGATCTACTCTTGGTAAGGTCCTTAAAATATGGCTGAACTCTCCTTAAAAGGCCTGGCCTGCTGGTTCCAGCTGCTGCTCCATTCCAAGTTTCTCCTTTTATTCCTCACCCCGTTCTGAACCCTAGCCCTCAGCTAGCACTGATCCTCGTACAATGTGCTCTTGTTAGCAAAAACATGACTTCCTGTTCCTGAAAGCCTACTGGCAAAAAGCAGGAAACTACGTTCCAGGTAAAGTCTGAATTCACTTTGGAAGAGCAACTGCTCCTTTGTTTTGGGAGTAAAACACTTCAGTGCTTCTTCTCTTAAGAGTAAAACCCAGACCAAATTCTAGTGTAGAGGCAGAAATGACAGACCAAGAGGCACTGAAGGCTGCTTCATAAAATGAATGTTAATCATGGACTGCTCTCTAAAAACACTTCCCTTTCGACATTAATCTTTGCCAAGAATTTCAGTGGGAGGCAAGACTGCACCAATGGCATTCCCGGGTGGAAGAGGGAAGCTGTGTTCTGTGATGTGAGGACCGAGGAGTCCTGCAGGGGCTCTGGAAGGAGTTACACACTTGCACTATAATTCTCTTCCATCACAGGATGCAAAGGGACAGTCTGTAACAGAGCAGCCAGGGGACTGGGGGCTGAGGTCAGAGGTGATGCTCACAGTAGAATCTAGAAGCACAGAGCAGTCCTCGTGGAATCCTGAGAATGCTTGGGCAGGAGCTCCTGAAAAGTCCTGGGTTGCTAGGGAAAAAAAGGAATAGGGCTTGGAGCAGCATTATTTGATAGTTAAGTTGAAATGTACCCACTGTATTCTATAAGTGAACAGGATGCCTCAACTTCACTTTATTTCAAAGAACCTCAGTGACATAGTAATTATAGTCGCTGGATACCAGCTCAAGAAACAAAGGGGACTTCTGAAATGTGAGAAATGCACATGTATATCTAAAGAATAAGTATATGACTAATTAATTGGGATACTGGGTACTGAATCCAGGGCTCTTGCACTGAGCTATCTGTCCCCAATCTTTTCTTTTTCATTTTGAAGAAGGTCTTGCTAAGTGTCTAGGCTGGGCTCAAACTTGCAATCCTCCTTTGTCATCCTCCCAGAATGCTGGGATTATAGGGGTGTGAGATTTCATTGTTTTCGAAACACACATCAGGGAACTGATATGACAGAATCAGACAGTTGGGAAACATTGCTTCACACTCAAGGGGCAGGACAAGGTCTACACTGGCCAGAGGCATGGCTCTGACAAGTCCTAAAGAGAGCAGGTTCTTCCCATTGTCCTGTTTTACCATCTCATCAGGCTGCCTTTGACCTTCCCTGGCATCCCTCTTGGCCCAAAGAAGACCCAAGCAGATGTCACATCCAAACATGACAACATTCAGAGAAATACAAGAGCAGTTTCTTTCTTGGAAGCAAGCATAGTTTTCCAGAAGGCTCCCTATTTCCCTAACAAACTTCTTACCTCTCACTTGTTAGAACTAAGATTACCGTATAATTTTAAGCCAATGGGTGGTACAGAACAGGTTAACAAGACTGTCTTAGAATAATGGTTCTTAACCTTGTCCTTCCATCACAGCCACCTAGATCTCACCGAGACACAGGCTGTTAAACCCAAGCCCTAGAATTCCTGATTCAGTAGACCACAGAGCAGCATTTCTTAGTAGAGTTTATTATTCTTAAGTGTTGACAATGTAGTTGGTCTGAGGACCAAACTTCGAGAACTACTGTCTTAGATTATCTTGGGCAGAATGGATATTAGAGAATCAAGCAGAGGATCATTTTATTGGGAAAATATTCCATAGATTTTAGAATGACATATTTGGAATGACAAATTGCTTCAGAAAATGGGTATCTCTTTAAGCTGTGCATGTGATCAATAACTCTGATATGATAAACTACATACCAAAATACAGAAGAAGACTATAAGTAGAATGGCCTGTAATAGAAAATGTGGCCTGACTATATATCATCCATTGTCACAAAGCATCCCATCCTGCCCCGCACACTGTGCTGCCCCTCACCCACCCCCTGGACACCTCTGCTCTTCTGTCAGAGCTGAAGCAATGCCAACCACGTCGCAGAGGAAGGTGTCAACCTTAACATGTTTTCTGGTAGAGAAGACAAAATATGCAAGCAGGTTAGATATAATAGAAAGTGCACTGTGTAGAGGAAACTAAGCATCTCGATGTTCTATAATATAACATTATAAGCCTGGAAGTGGTATGAGGTAAGGTCCTAGATTTGGACAAGACAGAAACCTCAGAGGCTTTGTGGGATGCCTAGGAGTGTCAGTATTTGGGGAGGTTTCTTAAGCCTCGGTGACAGGATTGGCTTTTGGGAAGACTATCAGTACAGCAGCTGCACTGAACTGTAGGAAGTAGGTGAAGACTGTCTGAGTTTTGATAGAAAAAGCATTGTAAGAAAGTAAGTAATATTTAGAAGATATTTGATAACTGCATATTTCTTACTGAAATGAATGAGCAGGTGCAAACAAAGAGGGTTCTGAAAGTTTGGGTCAACCGAAAGAGGTACCTGTTCTTTACTATTCTGTGAGGCTGACACTCTCATTTTCCCAGAACATCCTGCAAGCACAAATCCAAGATGTGACATACATTTGATCCTGGATTTAGAAAGGCACCTTTGAATAACTCTCACAGGTAACATGGGGCAGAGTACATTTTGTAAAAGTGACTGCAGCACTGGTACCATCCTCACATGCAGGGGACTATGACCACCACAACAAACAGGGTGCAGAAGGGCTGCGGCGTGACTTCCAAAGCAAAGGGTAAGAGAGCTTCTGCCTGGCTCGTTATCTTTTGGTGTGGCCATGCTGTGTGGAAGGTCAAGCTGGCCCTCATGGCGCCAGCTAATGCTGGCCATTGGCTAACTCTAGGAACATCTCATTCTTCAATATGTTTGATACAACAACGATACAATTCACAATTTACAAAGCCTTCATGTTTGACACAGCTCAAATATTTAATTTCTTGATCTCCAAGACACAACATTGCCCATTTTTTTCATGACTTGTTTAGCTTCACTGTTACATGATTCTTAAATGTCAAAAACGCAAGGTTTTTTTCTCTTTTTATTCCAGACTCTCTCTCCTACTTATTCCCATCCTTTCTCATGTACTGTGTACTAATTCCAGATACCAACACCAGGACCTTTTTGAGAGTTCCATAGTAAACATACAATTCCACTAGGATCTATTGTTTACACCTGTCTTGCACCACACACCAAAGACTGAGTTACTGTTTCTGTCTTCCAAATCTGCTTCTCGTCCCATTTCCCACAGCTCCATGGACAGGACGTCTACCCTGATGTCCACTCATGGTTGCCTCCATGGCCAAACCTCCACTGTGAGCTCCTCATGACACCCAATAGGTCAATGTCTGCTGGGGTTGCCTTGGGAGGCAGAAGGCTGCTAACTCCAAGGAGCCGAAACGTTTTAAAGACAAATTATTTTGCGAGCTGAAACAGAGATGGACCCAAACAAGAAAGCTCCAGAGGGGATAATCAGACAAAAGTTAACATCTCACCCTAATTGTCTTGCTCACCTGACCTGCTCTATCCTCACTCATTTCCCAAAGTACTTCTGGAAATACAGCACAGTGACCAATTCAGAGATACATCTTGAACATTCCTGCTCCCATTCACAAGCCTCCAAGGACTTCTTAGCATCTTGGATTTAAATTTCAAAGTCCTGATCTATTCTTCCACGTTCCATGGCTGAACTGCTGCCCCTCAGGAACCTGCTCCAACAGCACGGGCCGCTCACCTGCAGCTCTCGCCGGCCCAACTGTACACACGCTCTTCTCTCTGCATGGCACTCTCCCCTGCAGCTCTGCCATCTATGCTGTTGCTGGTGCATTCTCACTCTTAGCTAAACTCAGTGACCCCACACAGAGAAGCCTGCTTGTCACCTTTCTGTCTAAGCAAGAGCCCTGTCACACTTGTAGCACACTGTGGCTTCCTTCCACAGAATATGTCATGGTCTTAACCATTATTCTCATCATGTGTCTGTCCCAGATTAGCATTATGAGGCAGATCATGGTGTTTTTTCTCTGCACTGCGTCTTTGGTGTTGTACACATAGTAGACGATGCAAATATTTGCTGAATGAATAAGTGCGAATACCTAATAATAGCAGCTTCATGTGGAAGTTACTCTTTCTCTTACATTATTACAATGGAGTGAACAGCAGTCTGAAGGCAATGAGGTAACCATTTTGATTTATATAAAAGACTGCCAGGTAATGAGATGGTCAGCTACTCGGGAAATACCTTGGAGGAATGCTACACTTAACATTAACTTATACTTTGGTTCTTTTTATTGCCATGTGCTAGCACACTGCTAGTGCCCATAGGGCTAGTGATCTGGACCTTGTCCTACCACCCATGTGCTCAGAGGGATAAACCCAACATGCATTTGGAGAATGAGTTAGAGGAAGTAACTTCAAAAGCTCTGTGAACAGAGGAACCCCGGGATTATTTGGGAGCAATGAAGAAGGTGTAAGAAGCAGGTCAGATGCTAAGGAGCACAGAAGTACTAACTTATGAGAACTGCTATCAGATCATTGAATCCTGCAGAAGGTCAGATGTTATAGTTCATCTGTCCCAAAGGAGGGATAATGATGTAAGACCAGCAAGAAAAATGTGAGAAGCAGCTATGCTACTGGTTCTGAGCATGCATGTATGTGTGTATGTCTGCATATGTGTTTTCTTTTTCCTCTTTCCCCTCCCCTCTTCTCCTCTTTCTCTCAGCATGCATGCACATGTGTGCATACACACACACACACACACACACACACACACAATCTCTTGAAATCTGATAGAGCTTCTAGATTTCTCATATAAGGCAATAACCATAATGCTTGTTTTTACTTGTTATCATCCCTAAAAATAAACAGAGCTTTAGTATCTACCAAGCTTTTCTTCTCCATTTTCTAGCCAGAAAGTCTGCTGCTATGAGCAGTCCAGCACCCGCTCTCCATTGAGTTCTCCTTCAAGGGAAGGGGCCCCAGGCCGGGCTCCAGCAGGGAAGGGGTGTGTTCCCAGTCACGTCAGCTTTCCACTGCGACCACAGGGAAGTGAGACTCCGGGAATCTTTGCCTTCATCCCACGATGTCACTTTTATGACATTCAAGCTGTCACTTCAACAATGGAGGATGAAAGGTCTTTGAGTGTGACAAGTATTATCAGGGAAGTTTCTCTTGTCTGGCTTGTGAATTTTAATGGAAATATATTCAGGTTTGAATAAAGTGACGAGTTGTTCCAATTTACATAGGCCCCCCACGAAGTTCTGGGGGTGGTGCGGAGTCTAAGGGAAAGTTACATGTGGTCCACACTCTGCACTGAATATCAAGCATGTTCATTCTCATTCTCCGCCCTTCTCTCGTCCCATCCCTCTGGTCATGCCCTCTTCTCTCCCTCCCTCCCCCATCTTCTCAAGGAAACTGTAAAACTGAAGAGACAGTTTTGTATCTCAATTCTATTTCCAATGGCACCTGACATCACAGGTACATCCACTGTGTCCGCACCAGCCACAGAGTGAAGGTGAAAGCACAGGATGTCAGCCTGGAGTGGCTACTGACACAGTCGCTCAATGTATCTTTGAAGAGAATAGCCTCTTTGCAAATACAACCTTTTGCTCTAGAATCAAAGCAAAATGGTGAAAGCCACAAATATTGCCATGGAGAAAGGAATGCATCTAACCATTCATGCTCTGATGAGTTTTAAAACATGTCCTTGTGAAGCAAAACCAAACAGAAAGCGGTACCTTCTTGGATCAACATTCTCATTGCTATAGCACTAACTCTGTTGTTGCTGCTCTTTACAGACAGACAGGTCATTCTGACCCCAGAACCTCTTCTAAACACTGAATGGCTCAGAGTTCTGAGTACCATTCCAGGGAGAAACTCTGCCTGCAGCGGGGACAGCACATATGTGTAAAGGACAAGGTAAGCCTCACCAACCTGATTTGCAGGAAGATGAGGAGAAGCAGCAAGGCCGTAATACAGTTTTGGAAGTAACAAGTATTCTCCATCAGGGTGCTTAATTTGCAGTCTGGGATTTGCATGTGCCTGTGTCATTTAAAAGTGTTTAAAAGTGCTGTAAAAAGGGATTTTGTTATTGATATGCATTAGTTATAACTTTTAAGAGAATTCCTCTGCCCAGTGTGCCCTAGAAAAGCTAGATGTGCAGACAAAAGATTAGACATGCAATTAACACACAACAGGCATATAAAAGTGCTCAACAGAATAAAGGGAAAAAAAAACCTAATTGAAACATGGTGTGTGTCGGGGGGTGGGTGTAAATATAGATGAAGTATATTAGAGCTCCTAAGCATAGTTTTGTCTAATCCAAGTTCTTCCTAGGTACACTAGACCCGGACCTGGAGAAAGCATGCACATTTTATAACTAATGAAGAAATACTGCAGCCAGGTAAAGTTGATGGAAAAACTAACTTAATTGTTAACAGCCTCCTAGAATGCATTAGTAAAAAACAAAAAAATGCAGCCATTTTGTAGAGAGATACTCACGTCTCCAGAGGGGACATAAGATCACTGCTTGGTTCCTACATCTAAAACACCCCTACTAGTCTACTTCTTATTGCTTTAAAGTCTACAGTCAAGGATACGGAGGGTGTTTCTGGCACCCTGAGGACTCTTTCCACGTTAATAGTTAATTTCTTCACAATCTCTATTGCTAAGTCGTGCTGCAACTGAGC
This sequence comes from Petromus typicus, assembly GCA_004026965.1. Taxonomy (NCBI): domain Eukaryota; kingdom Metazoa; phylum Chordata; class Mammalia; order Rodentia; family Petromuridae; genus Petromus; species Petromus typicus. Next base: position 57,462 of record PVIR01002614.1, read on the forward strand.
CTGATGAGAGAGTTGGTGCAGCTCCAGCTTTACCCTGAGGGAGGATGGCCAGTGTTGGACCGCTGAGGCTGGCAGGACACAAAGAACCCTGAGTACTGGGTCTGGGAGGAGGTTTAACGGGTAAATAGATCCCTGGGGGCAGATGCAATGTGCCAAAACCCTGTTTGGAGAAGGTATTATTTAGGCTTGGCATGTGTGAGAAAGATGCAAGAAGAGAAAGAGAGATAGAGGGAAAGTAGACAAGGATGATGGGAAAGGCCGGGAGAGAGAGAGACAGAATCACGCCTGGCAAAAGAATTTGCATTCCATGGCCAGCCGGTGCAGATCCAGGACTGGGGTGGCTGCAGCAGAAACGAGGAGGGGTCAAAGGGAAAGGCATTCTGAAGGAGGTCCCTGTAGGGTGTCATGAATGATGGGATAAAGGACATCAAGGGGATGGAGATTTGAGTTTGGGGGATTTGTACCTGGTGGGGCCATCAATAAAGCCAAGTAGGATGCCAAAAAGGACTTATCTGAGGAGGAGACTAAAAACAGAGAGGGTGAAGCAGAATTCTCCGGACATCATGAGCATACTGGCCACTTCCAGACCAGGAGACTTTGGTGTCTCCGAGAAGCTCCCATGTGCTTCAGAAAGCTGACTTGACAGGGGAGGTCAGTGGCCAATGCTCAAAATACGGCCCTGCAGTTTTGGAAGTTAATTATGTCATCTTTAGAATGTGAGAATAGTTTTTAAAAATAGGTGAGCTGATAAAATACCTTGTTAAGAAGAGGGAGGAATGCCCAGCTTGGGAAAGGAAGAACCTTAACCTTAACCAGTAAAATGGGGAGAAGGAGAAAGAAATGTCTCAGAACCAATAGAATAGCACAAGGCTGAGAACAGGGCCACAGTCTAATTCTGAGGCCCTGGCAGTGGCCCATTGCACTGGCACTGCTGATGTGTGCTTCTCCAGCTCGTCCGGACTGCCTGCACGTCTGTTCAGGGGAGGAACCCACATTCCTGCTCTGTTCCATCAGCATCTATCTGCCGCACCTCCCAGCAAAAGCCTGCCAACCAAGGAATCCAAAGTCAATGGCCCAGGTGGACAGGGGGCTCGCTGCCTATGTGCGAACACTGTGCACTCTGTAGGTGCTCAATGTGCTGGCAAAAAAGCAAAGCCTAAGACATCATCATTTCAGATCTGGAAGTTCTGCTTAGGACTGTCTTCTTGACTTAACTGTCCTTCCTCGCCCTCCTTCACCCTGCCCTTCTAGTCAAAGAAGACCATCCCCATCTCCTTATATCCTCCCTTAATGCTTTAAAGGGAGGCATGCAAAAACACCCTGCTACAGATCTTGCCTGTACCCACTGCCCCAAAATGAGTGAAATGGGGTTTCATAGTAGCTGTTTCATCAAATTGTTGGGAAGACTGAGTAACGCATGCAGAATTTCTTGGCCCATAGTCTGGGCCACAGGAAGCACCTAGGGAGCACTAAATATCTCTACCCTGAACAGCGGCATCTCTGATCACCCTGCACAAGCACCTAGTGCCTCGCACACTCTTGGCACAGAGTTGTCGCTCAAGAGCAAATGAATAGTTGGAGCCCAGTTATGTGCAAGCTTCATCAGTCCCAAGGGGTCCTCATCTTGGTGACTGAGACATGTAGACACATTTAAAATAAGGCTCCTCCTAGCTATAGATTTCTGTCTTATAAAGACATCCTACACTTACACCAGACCCTGACACAGATATTTAGTGTTCTGAAAAAATGGAATGTTAGAAAACTAGACTGGGGTAGAAATGTTAGTAATATTTTAATGCAACAGGACTCCTCGACATGCTGTAGATAAAAGTAAATTAAGAGAGCAGAGTGAATGCAAAACATTTCCTGAGCAATTATTGACATAAAACACAGTGCCATGTCTTTGGAGGGTGGTATAGGGGAAATTACGCTGCTCAGTTTAGAGAAACTTCAGCATTGCTGAAAGAAAGAAAAACATATTGGAACAACTACAAAGAAGTGTATGAGAACAATGACACGCTATATTAGCCCAAAGTGCTGAGGTGTAATGGGACGAGAGCGAAGAAGGACTTATACACAGGAAATTAGCCTTAATATAGTTGACTACTGAGGGCCATTTATAGTCTAGGACATAATTAAAAGTTTTGTGAACATTTAAACCATAATTGTAAATTCTGAGGTCATGACTCAAAGGTCATGTAAATGGCCAGCCAACCAGTATATTTTTATAGTTTATAATTCTATTTGACTTTCTCACTAAATTTTGGGTACTTCACTTGTAACTCTGTAGCTGCAGACATGTTATTGTCTAAAAATGTTGGATGTACTTTTATCACTGTTCTTTCCTGTCAATGCCAAAAGAAAACCAAATCAAACAAAAACCAAACAAATTCCAGTGGTCATTCAGGATAGGAGATTAAAAATAGATGTTCTGGAATGAGAAGACTTGTGTTCTAGTGGGGTAATATTTTAGGAAATATGTCAACATGCTCTGCTGCTTGCATGTTCCTGTCCCTGAGCTTCTCCACGACCAGTGCAGGGCATCTCTCCCGCTGCTGGGACATGTGGGAATCTGTGCCTTTGGACTGTTGCAGGAGAAATACAGAGAAAATCTACAAAGCAGGCAAGACAATAACCTGGAAACTCAGGCTTTTCCAGAGAATAAAGGACAACAGAACTCTATGCTCCAAGTTAGCGGGTAGATTTCTCATGGGTGCCTTCTTATGGTGGCAATGACGAGAATAATGACAAAAGAAAGGAAAGAAAAACAGCCTGTGCACCTCTTTCTAACTTAGGATCATTCGTCTGGGAAGTGAGCAAGGAGACCCAGGGCTCTGTGCCAAAGAGAAAAAGCACTTGAAGAATGCAAGGCAGACTGTGCTCTCCTCTCCAGTCAGCTTGGGAATTTGGGAGAGGGTTGCCTGTTGAGACTGTTTGTATTCCAAACAGGATCAGCTATCACAAAGTGAAACAGTAAACTTGAGGCACAAGGCTGGAGTTTAGCTCCCGAGTATGTCCCAAGTTTGGGGCACTGTGGGGGAAAATGTCTAAAGGATCTCATCTGTTCTGGAGTGAAAACAGAGGGGGCTGAGGGTACTCTCCAAGAGTGGTACAAGGCCAGGCACCAAACTGAAGGCCAAGATCACTGAGGTATCCTAAGATTCATGGTGGAAAGATACTGCTGGAGGAAGCGACCAAGCACCATGCTGGCCAGAGCTTCAGGGACACTGCCCGCAAGCCCACTGTAGGTACTGTGGGGCTAGACAAGAAAGGTGGAGGGGCACACAGTGGCTTGACAGACTCTGTCTCCCCAACGTAGGAGACACAGCAGGCCCAGGAGGCAGCCTTATCCCCTCCAGGGATCCAGAGCAGCCCAGCCCTAACAATTTAAACTAATGCTAGTCATAGGAAGCCAAATTATGAACACATTCAACCTTAACATTGAAACACACGAGGCTGTTACACCTGATTTTACAAAGTCACAAAGGAGAAGATCCCATCGCACTTGTTTATAAAGAAAGTACCTCACTTCAGAATATGAGGGGGGTCTGTGTGTCAAGATGAACTGAGTAAATTTACAACTTTTTCCCACCCAGCCCTGCCACGCTGTGTTATACTGAGAAAGTTACTTAACCTCTCTCAGCTTCAAAATCCTCCTCTGCAAAGAGGAAGTCATAGAATCTTCCCCTGAGGACTTTTAATGAACATATTCATACCAAATTCCTAGAATTGTAGATAGTACATGATAAATTCAAAGTAACATATTTACTAGTTTTATTAGCATTTTTACAATTACACTCAGTAACAAAGTTTCTTTTGTCCTAGTTAAAATGGTTGAATATTTGTAGAGAAGTGTCAAAGTGCTGTATTTCTGACATTCTTCATTTATGATTTCATGGGCCCTTATGCATTCCCACAAGCATAGAAATGTCATTTGGGGAATAAATGAGAATTATTGCTTCTATACTATCCTGTTTTTTTTTTTTTTTTCTCATTTTGGTAAATAGTTTAGCTGTCAGAAATTACTCCAAAACTACAATAATATGTCTTATGAATAATGTTAGCTACAACAAACCACAAATAAGATGACAGGTAATTGCAGGACCTGATGGTGAAGCTGGTTCTATCTCAAGTAGAACTATTCCTAAGAGAATGCTCTAGCTACAAGCCTGGGACAAGCGTATAAACAAGTAAGACTATGGTGAGCAATGGAGAACAGTAGCTCTGTGCGTATTTTAAACATGTATATCAGGACACTTCCATGACAGTTTGCTTCTGAAAATCCCGTGACAGGGCTGAGGATTTAGCACAGTGGTTCCGGCATTTGCCTTGCAAGCCCAAGGTCCTGGATTTGATACCCAGTAACCACATACCGTACTGGGCGTGGAGACTCACGCCCAGCAGCAATCAGTACCACATACCACAGTGCTGGGCGTGGTGGCTCATGCCTGTAATCCCAGCACTCGGGAGACAGAAGCAGGAGGATTGCTGTGAGTTCAAGGCTCAGCTGGACTACACAGTGAGCTCAGGGCCAACTGGCACTACAAAGCGCAACCCTGTCTCAAAAAAAAGAAAAAAAAATCCTGTGACAAATGAACTCTCAGAGATATTTGCTGCTAATTCTAGGTATCAACTACTCCAAAGCTATGCTGTAGCCCTTTCAGTTTTCTGAGTCAATCTGGGGAAACCTGAAGGGGTTCAGTGATGGAAGACCGAAGAGTTAGCTAGCAAGGTTAATGCTAATGATGGGTGAACAGATGCAGAACACTCGAGTGTCAGTCGTGTACAAACCTCTGGGCTTCCAGTCTTACGTCAGCATGTATGGTGAGCACTAAAAAGCACGGTGAAAAGGAAAATATGTAAACAAAATTTACATATGTGGGGGCAGCAGGTTGAAGGAGGGTAGGAGAATGGGGAAAAAATAGGAATTAAGACACATCATATATAGGTATAAGTTCTCAATGATGATGTGATCATAATGTATTCCTAAAATGTACCAATAAACTCAATAATTTTTTAAAAAGCGCAGTCACGTTCGATGAAGTAGGATTCTTAGGAATTCAAGTGGTCTAAGCGATTTTCCATGTAATTTCTACTTACTCTTTAAAAACACTTTAACAAAAGTATAAGTCATAAATCTGATCCCTGCCTTATCAAGTGGCTGTCTTCTGAAGGAGAACATTGCTGTCACTGACGGATCAGCTCTTCTTGCTGGGCATTAGTTATTTCACAGTGGTGCCCTGGGAAAATCATTCTTAGGATACAATGCGTGGACCTCAGCCAGGGAATTCCCTTGTGGATTACCTTCAGGATCTCCAGGTCCCAATCCCAGGCTTCCCGAGTCAGAATCTTGAGCTGGGTGCTACAGTCAGGTTTTCCCATATCCAATCTCTTTTTTGGAGGATTTTTACATTCACCCCAGCCAAGAGAGGCCCTACTCACTGTCAGCTGAGACATACTTTACTAGCAACAGCCAGGGGGAAGTTGCTATCCTTCCATGCTTATTTCTTGTGAGGCCTGTCCTAATTTCTTTCTTTTTTTTTGGGAGACAGGAACTTGCTTTGTAGTTCAGGCTGGCCCTGTGCTCAGCCTCAAACTCAGAGCAGTCCTCCTGCCTCTGCCTCCCAAGTGCTGGGATTACAGGCATGAACCACCACACCTGGCACTGTGGTATATGGTTCTGATTGCTGGTGGGCGTGAGTCTCCACGCCCACCATTGTTGTATGTGGTTACTAGGGTTCGAACCCAGGTCCTTGCACTTGCAAGGCAGGCACTAGAACCACTGAGCTAAATCCCCGCCCTGCTAATTTCTTCTTACAGTACGAGTCTTCCAACAGAGTACTGACATTAAATCTACAGGCCCATTTGCACTGGCCAAGTGGGAGGCATTTGTGATGTCGACTTTCTGCGTGTGAGTCATTCACCTCCATCAGGTTTGCAGCTGCAGACCTGATGCCTATGATAGCAGGGTCCAGGCATCTGACTCTAGGAAGCCAGATTCTGGGTCAGCCGTTTAACCTCTGACAAACATTGCCAGGAGAAGGCAGGACAGGAATGCCACGTGTTGAGCACACAGATGGGCCTCCATGTTCTTAAGACACAAAGACTAATGCGCAACTTGATAAACCAAACCCAAATACTTCTTTCAGAAGTCCTTAACGTGAATCCTTAGCATATGTAAAAATGAGGTCAAGAGAACGGAGAATTGGCTGGAAGATGTGCCTGCTACTTTAACATGAGTTGGGTCTCCCCCTTAGAAATATTTCCTCTCACAGTACACTAGTGCTACCTTGGGATCCACTCACATAATGAAGAATTTGGGGCAGAAAAGGTGGAAACAGTATGGACTTTGGAGTTCAAGCACTGGGACTGGAATCCTGGTTCATGTGTGTGGTTGTGAGCATGACAGTCGGACTCAGGTACCTTAGTGGTCTTATCTGTGAAATGGATGGAACTTATATCAAACTGCTATGCAGCTTGAATGAAGCAATGAATATGAAACAGCTTTGTAAACTGGAGAGCATCTTACAAATATTTAATCAGAAATATTCTGCATTATGTACAAATTTAAATAGCTGCTGCATCTATCTGTAAGGCAAAATTCTGAGAAAAGCTCTACACTGGGAAAAATTTCAAATATGTTAATTATCTTATATAAATAAGTCTATCATATTATTCATTATGGAATTTAAAGATCTGCTGTGCTTTTGTACTATGAGAATATGCATCTTCAAACAAAAAATGAACAACTCATATTTAACATTCTCTCAAAATATATGCTGTTGTTCTTCTTTTCTGAATTAAAGGATAAGTGAAAAAGTTTTTCAAATTTTCAATTTATTTTCAAGACACTCTTTCCTAACATCAATTTCTTAAGGTCAGCTTTACTTTCACGATATTACCTCCAAGTACAGGCACACAGGGAGACATGGTGAGCAGAGAAGAGGGAAAAGAAAGTCTAGAGGAAAATCTGTGAGGTTGAGAGGGGAACATCCCCATACCTCAACACTGTGGGAGGCTATAACAGGTGAACTGCAAGTTCGAGCCCAGCTTGGGCAACTATGCTAGAACCTTTTTAAAAATAAAAATGGTCTGGGTGTGTAGCCCAGCGCTAAGGTTCTGGATTCAACTCCCAGATGTGCCACAAAAAGAAAAACAAAAAACATGAAGTTGTGCCTAAAGTTGAAAATATGCTATGATTAAGTAGAGGAAACCTAACTTACAAAATCTAACCACTGCCCGGCTCTGCATCATGCTTCTAGCTATTTTAAAAATAGAAGTCATGAAAATAAAAAGAGGAAAGTTAGTTCTCTCAGCAGAGAAGGAAAAGCGGACAGAGGCCTGGATAATAAGCACCAAGGGCTAACAGAGCTTCAATTTACAAATCACTGGCTTTTCCCGGCAGGAGGCTGTGGGGAGGAAAGTCCAGAAACATCACATGCACAGCCTAGAGGAGCGAGATCTGGACATCTTTACAATTCAAGATATTTTCAGCAACTTACTCCAAAACAACTGGATTTGTGGCACCATGAAATTGAAGTATACCCTGCCACCTCTGGTGGTGTGGAACTCTGTGCTTATGGCTTCCCTGTCACATTTTAGTCTGAAACAGACACTTTACTAGTGGGACTCTGGGCCATAATTGCACACAAAAACATGTATGGCTTAGAATTTTCGTATACTTCAATTTTTAAAAAATTACTTGAGCATTCAGAGAGCTTGATGGAGGGTCTTAAGCATTCTGAAGTCAAACAAATAGTTTGATTTGTGCCCACTGATATAACTTCTCAAAAAAGGGTAATGATAAAATTAAGGCTCGCAGGACCACAAATACTCTGGATTGAGTTGTAAGATGGGGAAGACTAGCAATAAGAAGAGATTGATTAAATTGCTAGAGGAAGAGAACAGAACCAAAAGATATAGTCAGGAAAGGATTTTGTTACAGCATATTAAGGAGCAGGAAGGAGAATAAACAGCGGATGCTAAGAGCAGCAGAAAATCTTCAGGATAAGCCACAACTCGTCAGCCTGCGGGTGCTCGGACAACTCAAAGGCCGAATTGGGGCTGAAGATGTGGAGGCCAACACTCTGAAATCACTGCCCTTTGCCCATCCCACTTTTTCCTGGTTAAGGAAAGTCTCTGCCTTTCCACCAGTGCCAAACACAGAACGCGCTCTTGGTAGGACAGACGTGGGGCACATGGGGACGTTCCTTGTTCGCTCGCTCACCTTTGTGTCCCTCTCGGGGTACGCATCACTCTGCTCACTGAAGTTCTCCGAGCACCGAGAAGACTTTCAAGAGAAACATTCTCAGAGTTGCTCTGTAGGGTAGTGGGTTTCCTCAGACGTTGTTTCTGATTCTCTCATCCCAGAGTGACTTGATCTCCTTGCGTGGCTCAGCCAGCTGATGACTTTCGAAAATGACTTCCCCCTCCCGTCTCTGTTCTTCCTCCCTCCAGTGGCCCAAAGGATGTCTGTCACCTTGGGGCTCAGTGTCCTACTTTTGCTCCTAAAGCCTGTCCTCTCTCCTCCATTATTCTTGTGAAAACACAACAAACAAGACCTTTCCAGTGTAAGAGTATGTCATTCTCTCTTCTACCAAATCTTATCTTTTCTTAATCTAATCTCATTCTCATTATTTTTAATATAAATTATTGTAATCATTAACACATGCACATGGTATAAAATTTAAGAAGCGTACAGTGGAACCCTAGCCTCGTCCTTACGTTAGCTTCTTTCATCTCATCCTCTAACCTGGTTCCCTGTCCTGGAAGTGACTGCAGCTTTGCACTGCTGCTATACGTGTCCCCTATGAACCCAAGACAGGAACAGAAGGAGATGGAACGAGGTTCTAAATGCAGTGGAGTTTACACTGCTAGGTTCTTTTCAGCTTCCTGCATAAGAAATTTCTTCTTTATTTTACATACAGGAATCTACACATCTCTTACCTGTGGTTCTTCTTGTTTGGACATGGATATTTTCTTTTCTTTTTGAGATAGGGTCTTGCTTTGTAGTTTAGGCTGGCCATGAGCTCAGCCTTGAACTCACAGCAATCCTCCTATCTTTGCCTCCCAAATGCTGGCACTGTGGTACGTGGTACTGATTGCTGGTGGCTGTGAGTCTCCATGTCCAGCATTGTTGTATGTGGTTACTGGGGATCGAACCTGGTGCTGGAACCACTGAGCTAAATCCCAGCCCAGACATGGATATTTTCTAAGGCTCTTTGCCTGGACCTCTCTCAACATGCAAAAAATACAAACTATTTTTGTCTATCAGAACTGCAGTGTTCCACTTCTAGAGGCCTGGGAAAGACATTATGAAAATGAACAAAGCAGAAAAAAAACCCTTCATCCCTCAATTTGTTTCTATAATTAATCTACCTTGAGAAATATTCCTCATTTCCATGTCAGCGGACACCAGCACAACCACAGTAAGGAAGAGGCATCTCAATGACAATGGCTGCTTCAGAATCACAGCTGGGGAGAGAATTTAAAAAGATGGACGGACAGAGAGATGGGTGGTTGGGTGGAAAGAACCAATCAACTGTGAAGTGTTACCCAGCCCCCAAATCATATTTCATGTGATGCTAACAACAGACCCTGGTTAATGCATGTGGGAATTTCATTTCAAAGTTTTATGAATGGGCTCTCAGGGGTTCTGTCTTTTGAGGACTCCCTGAATCCATGTAACACAGGCCCATTTAAGATTTCAGAGCTCCTATCTACGAGTGTCATTGGTCTTGTCTAATGATTATGGGTGAGTTAACTGTGAAGACAAAACATTTTTTCCACAAAAATTTTTTGCAATAATTTCATTATTTCTAACACTGGGTTCTAAAAATTTTGCACTTCAAGGATAGCACACACATGTTAATGTTAGTTTCTGTTTATGGTTTTACTTTTGCTAAAAAAAAAAAAAAACTTTAATGGAAGCAAAATAAAGCCCCTGGCAAGAGACCAGGCAAGACTCATTCATGGTTTCCGGCAGCAGAGCCCATTGGCCAGTGCGTAAATGGACAGTGTGTGGGCTGCGCTGTCACTGCCCTGTTACATGAAGATTACACCAGTTCTCGTGAGAAAAGAATCATTCAACATTTTTAAAAATCTCAGATCTGTGTATCGAAAAGTTTTCTCTGCAGTGATTCTTTTGATGGATTAAACACCTAAATATGCATAGACTCAGGACTTAGGCTACAGAATCATCCTGAATTTCACTGAGAAGAGAGAAGTATAAAACCTTAGGAAACTCCCCGAGAGTCCATTCTTCTTGCAAAAATCTTGATAGAAATTCTTCTTTGTGGGTTAATAAAAATAAATCTTTTTTAAAACTACTGTGTAAAACTAGTATTACTTAGGACAAATTAACAGAGAACAGAGTTTTTATAAAAGCAATTGCGATTTAGAACTTTTTCTGAAATATTAACTCTCCATTGGCAATGTATAAATCCTGCTAAGTGTAAAAATGATAGTCCAGACAACCATCAGATCATTATATTTGCTGCCACTGAAATTTTGTAACAAAGAATGAATTTGAAGAAAACCCTTTGATTTCAATAAAAGCAACTGTAAAGCTGCTGATATTTGGGAAATTACAGTTATACTTGTACTGTCTGACATGAAATAAAACCCAATCCTCTTTGTGCATTTAAGTAAATTTTCATTTTTTACAAAATAAAAATATTGTAAATATTAATGGGATGGACCCTTAAGGCATAAGTACTTTGGGAATGGTATACTAACTCACCAGGGTAAAGCTATCTTCTATTATACTGAATTCTAGAAGACAACAAAAATTACAACTAACCTGTCACAGATAATAATAAAACTAGCTGATATTTGAGCTGTTAACCAAAAGGAAGAAGATAATCTGGAGAGATGCGTAGCTACAAAATACTTGGAGACAAACTAAAGGCAAGAGACAGTAACTAGTAAATCATACTTAAACACAACAGTTTTTCATGGAGCCAGAATCTAAGGTAACAACTTTTTCCAGGAGTTATCAAAAAGAGGTGAGAGAAAAAGAGATAGAGAAGAGAAGAGAAGGGAAGGGAGGGGAGGGGAGGGGAGAGAAAAAGTTATCGCACACACCAGGTATCTCTTCAGCTGCAGCCTAAAGCCCAATGTGATGTTAACATGGAAACAATGAATTCAACCCAAACAGCCTGGTTCCCAAGTCACAGAGAAGCCTTTCTTATGAAAAAGACTCAATATACTTTTATCTGGAATCTGCCAGTTCCACCGAGTAAAATCCATAGGTCTTGCATGTTGTCATCTATTAAATCTATTTCTAGAAAACAGATTTACATATCCCTAAAACTGGTAAGTTTTAAGAAGCCAAAGAATCTGACAATAGGGAAAGTATCTCAGACCAACTCAATTCACACTTCAATAATTCACTTTTATCCAGAGTCTTAAGTTTGTTTTGTAACTGGGCCACAGAGATGTAAGAGACCCTACTCTTGCCTTCAAGAAAGTGCAAAGCCTCTCTGTACCGATTCACTCATTTGATAAATAAATACCTATTGAATACCTGCCGGACAGCCGGCTGAGAAGTGCATGCAAAGAGCAATGGGAATAGTGCAAAAGGACAACAGCTTTCCTCTCCTCAGTCAGCGAAGGCTCCCTACAGGGATATGGCCTTAAATGACGCCTCAGAGCGTCACAGAAACAAAAGAAGAGTGAAGGGAATTTCTGATGGGAAAAGCAGGGTCTGCAGAAGGCAGGGTGTGGAAGAATGAGGTGAATGGCACCGCTTTAATGAGGCTGGAAGGGAGGCTGCGCCTGTGCGGAGTGGCAGTGGGAGACAGAGACAAGTGGCGGGCGGCGTCACTCCAGAGGGAAGATGGGAGGGGGAGGGCGCGGCCTGCTGTAGGGCTGGAGGGCCACAGTAAGTGTGGGCTTGTCAGATGGCCAAGCTGAAGCCACAAGACTTTCTTCCTCAGGAGCAGGGCGTGGCCACTTTGCTTCAGAATAGGGGCTAGCTGTGCAGTTGGGGCTGGAGCTGGTCACTGGCCTGCACCAAGCAAGACCCCAGCCCAGGTCCTCACAGTGAGGAGGAGAGGTGGGGACTGGTTTCAGAGATGCTCAGGGAGTGGGACTGTTAGAAGTGAGAGAGCTCTTGCCCGCGCAGTACTGAATAACAGCAGCTGAAGAAAAACTTGTAGCTTGGGAAACTGAACAGGATGTGACAGAAATGTGATTTAATTTCCTTGTTATTTTGGGGATGTGTGTAAATATATTTACTTCTTTTGCACAAAAATAACCTAAAACTTTTCAGGATACACAAACATCATGAACATTTTGTTTGCTTAAATTGAAACACTTCCCACCAACAAGCCTAACTAAAGACATAAAGAATATTAAAGCTATAACTATCGAGGAGGAAAGGTACATACTAAAACACTACTATTTAATTTCTTAATCCCTTTATTCACAAGTACAGAATTATACTCAAGAGCCAATTGTTTTCAAAGATTTCATTCACTTGAAAGTAGATTATGGGATGGAAGGGTGGTCCTAACAACACAGGGTGGGTTATCTAAGCCCCTTGGAGCCCAGGTGAAACAGACAAAGGACCTCAGAAGCACAACAGAGAGGTGCCCGCACTGAGAAAATCTTAGACTGGATAGACATGCAGGACAATATGGCACTTTGGGAATTACCAGCATTTTGGTTAGAGGGAGCTAATCCTAATAAGGAAGCTCTTGGTGACCTATTGTTAAGTTTGATAACCAGGTGTCCTTCCAAAGCCTTTTAAGCGCCTAGGTGGGGCTTTGGGGAGGCGACTGGATCAACCTCCCACGCACTGATGAGATTACAGCTGAGTGTGATGTTTAGGAGCTGAAGCCTTGTTGGAAGATGTGGGTCCCTGGGGGTGTGGCCTGGAAAGTTTCTCTCCTTCCTTAGCTCCTCCCTTCACTTTCTCTTTCCTGTCCACCACGGTGTGAATAGCCCTCCTCTACCATGCTAGCCTGTCTTGAAGCCAGCCAACCACAGATTATACACATGAGCCAAAATGAATCTCTTCCTTTAAATTGGGGGTACTGGGTATTCTGTTGCAGCAATTAGGAAGTGACTATGGTACCTATCATACTTAGAAACTTGTCTGACCTATTATCAGATAATTTAGAACAACAAATACCATTTCCTCCAGCCTGCTTGTGGGGAGCAGCTCAAGGCCGGAATCAGCCTCTAGTCGACCCACAACATCTTTGCTTATGTTGTACCACGTAAGTGCCTCCCAGGAATCACGCTCGGTAATCCTCATGGCCACCTTGTTAGGGGTGACTCCCCAGCTCCATTTTGCCAATCACTGTCATGGTGTTCAGCACCTTGCCTGGCACTATGCCCTCAAGAAATGGATCTTCTGGTTTCTTGTTCAAGACCCATGGCACTCTGAACACTATGGGCTCCTGAACTTTTATTTGTTTATTATGTTCTATAAAGAAATAAAGAGGCTTGCAGATTAAGTTCTGTAACTGTACTGTCTTGGAACTGTGGCCAGATTCTTAGCTCCCTGAACCTTGACATTTCCTTGTCTGCAAAATTGGAGTGACATGTGTGTTGTCTCCAAAGAGAAGGTGTCAACTGTGTAAATATGAGTTGCCATTTGAGGCAGGGAGGCAGTGCTATGTGTGCAGTGGGGCTGGTCTGGCAGATTCTGCAGTGACCTGAGTGGCCTACGCAAGTTCCTTACCCTCCATTCCATCTCCTCATTTGCAAAATGATGATGATAACTATTTGCATTTACTAGACTGTTAAGTGGATTAAACAGCAAATAGTTTGGAATGGTGCCAGACACAGAGAAGGTCTTATACAAATGTTTGTTAAACAAAGAGTTAAGTACAGTATATTGTCACTATCATATTATAATAAAAGCTTTGGAGTTTTCATGTGGGTAGCCAAGTAATATGAATGAACATCACTTCTCAGTTACACAAATCCAGTTCTCCAGACAAGTCTGTGCAATGGAGACATCCCTCTGCCTCCCTGCCACATCTTCTATGGTCATCTCCACATCCCACATGCAGGGACGAGAGGTACACAGCAGGCAAGCTCATGAAGATGATTCAAAATGGAAGAATGAGATTTGGAATTTCACTCCAATGTCTACTGTCTAGCACAATATTTCCATACCAAGGACATTCATAAATGTACACATCTATACCCCAAATTTACTTAGCAGAAATCTTCCCAATGATTCTAGTGATTTTTCTGCAGAACATCCATACTACTTTTAAACAAAGTTATGCAAGTCCTCACTGTAGGTACACTGAGTTAAAGCTTTCATCCCATATTTCTGTGGTTTTCTTCTTTTGCTTCTGAGGAGGCATGTACCAAAGTTGCTTTTATTTCCAACATGGTTCTAATTTTCTTCTCTTCATTCTCCAGTGTCCTTAAAGCCCTACAGGTAGACCTTCTGTTTCATCGGTTATATGGAGAATAAAAAATGGTGTGAAGTCTGATCTAAGGGACTATGGTAATTAGCCTTGTCCTTCTGGCATTATCAATTTCCAGTTTCTTATATTTCTTTCAAATGTGTACTAGGATCAATAGAATTAGAAACTTAAGTTTCAAGTTCCACTCTTCTGAAATATCATATTTAAGAATGACATGCAATTCTGTATTTGTATGGTTACTTGTTTTGAGGACTTGAGTATATTATGCAAGAGAAAGTAGAGAACATGCCAACCTCTCAGTGAGAAACTTCTAACCCTCAGCAGCACAGCAGTTCCTGAAAAAAATCAAAATGGCCCTAATGACCCTGGGTATCTCTTCAAAGAAATTAAAATTAAAAGACATATTTGGAAACCTATGTTCGCACAGCATCAATCACAAACACAAGAAATGGAAGCAACTCAAATATCCACCAGTAGATGATTAAGATAAAATATGATACATACTTGTAATGGGCATATTATTTAGCCTTAATGGAAGAAAATCTCATCACAAGCTGAAATAAGCCAGCCATAAAAAGACATACACTGTAACTTTTCATTTATGTAAAGTACAGGCATTTAAAGTAGTCAAATTCATAGAAATGGAAAGCAGAGAGATGGCTCTGTGGGACTGGAAGGTAGAAGGAAAGAAGAAATAGAGTTATTATTTAATGGATACAGAGTCTCAGTTTTGCAAGATGAAAAATTCTGGTGACCCAAAGCGCAATGATATGAAAATGCTTAATCCTACTCAGCTTGAAACTTAAAACTGGTTAAAACAATAAAATTATGTTATGTGCTTTTTACCTAATGAAAGATTTCACAGAAGGCCAAGCTCTTAATGCCATTAGGCAGCAGAGATAGTTGTAAAGAAGAAACCAGCGAACCACTCTGTATAAAAGAGCAGAGAGGTAAGTATCTGTGACTCCACAGCCCCTCCCACCCACTGTAACACCGAGGCTCTCCATGGCACTGGGAAAGCACCACACAGGCAGGAAGTAATGAACGGCTCTAGACAAGTTCATCTGTAGAAACAGGTGAAACAAGTCTGCACGGTCTGGATTTCTGACCCCTGCAAAAATATTAATGTCTGCATAAGCAATGAATATTATCAGCCTATAAAAATGAAAGGCTCTTCTGTCCAAGAATTATGAATGAAACATTCTTATTTTTCTACCATCTAAGACTAAGAGCAGGAGTAACAAGTGAACAGAATTAGCAAGACCGGAAGTTGCTTGAGGCAAAAAGACACTACGCTGATCACGTTGTTAATCTTACTCTGGGGTCTGTACTTCTCCACAGACGAGCTTAAAAATTTTAGAGCTTAACGATTTACAGAAAAAGGACGTGACATCTGGAAAAGAGCCTGGTGATTACTTTAGGGAATGAGAAACTTGCAGAAGACCTACGAGAGCTAGCTAAACCCTCATCACTGGGAAAGAGGGCATTGCGCCTCAGGTCATGTTCTCAGTCTTCCTTTGCGCCCCGCCCCCCGAGTTATCTTTTTTAGCCATGTTATTCTGTACAGTCTTGGTTTAACCCTGAAAATAATGTTTGCTATTTACCAAGTTCAGTTGGAGAAAATCAATAGAGACACACAAAGCCCCACAGGCTTCATCCTATCAACTCCAGGATTGAAAGCGTGGGTGTAATTACTCATTCCCTTCTGGGCTGAGCCATGTGAAGATGGAAGGCTTTTCCTATGGCATTTTGGGAGCTAGAGGCAGTCTGTTGGAGGACCACTAATAACAACTAAAACAAAATAAGCGTGTGCCAAAGCCAACAAATAAAAGTGGAGAATTTTCATCACATGAAAGGACTTGACTTTGTGTACAAAATTTTAGAAGTAATGCAGATAAAAGATATCATGCAGTCAGACCACACTCCTCTTTATATATAGGTATTAGATAAAGCCCTGATTGCATGGACTTGAAATGTTCTGACTCGAGTCAACTACATGGGGTCCCAGACCTCAATCAGCACTAAACAGACCAGAAACTGGTTTAAGCCAGAGCCCTGACAGCTCAGACAGGAAAGAAAATCCTTTACCACAGTGCAGGGAGACGGTCAAGCAGTGACACTCCTGCCTTGCCTGAAGTCTCCGACTCCCACTGGACCTGCCCTCAACTGCTAAAAGAGCCTGACCTCTGACAGAGACCAATGATTTTAGCAGTAATTAATGAAACTGTCAAATTAATTAACTCGAGTCTTTGTTCCTAGGAAAAATCCCTCTACTATCAGGACTACTATTGACCAGCCTTTGACAAAACTCTGCAGACCCAAACCTTCACATCTGAGACACACGGAAACCACTGACAAATGGTCCCGATAAGGTCCTATGTCTAGTAAGCTGCTAGCACTTGTTACTAAACTTTCTCACTGGAGCACATCTCTTGATGATATATCTACTGGCTTAATAGGTCTCCAAAACCTAACGCTTTTAAATAAATATAAGCCTGTGAATACAAGCACATGCTACTCATATTTCCTCAACACTTTTAGATATCCTTTTGAATTATGGTGATGAAACACTAGACAAATACTGTATGATTTCATTAAGCCATTTAATAAATGGTCCTCATTAAAACACTGGTTCCCTTGCCCTTGTCTAGGAAGACTCTTGGCTCCTACAAATGCCCACGTATACATTTCCATACTATCTCTTCGGAGGATTCAGAACTATTTTCTTACACCTAACACAGCTTTTATTCCATTAAGAATAATTACCTTCCATCCCGTTTCTGACTTTCCAGAAAAACAAGACACTTAATTGACCACAGGAGGACTATCTCAAGGGCACCAGGCTGCAAAAGCTGTGCCGTGCCCTCACAACTTCAGCTGATGTAATCTGCTACAAGAAGCTGCTTCTATTTTTAAATTACACCCTTTTACCCTCCCTGGAAAGGGCACATATATCACACATTGTAACTTTGCTCATAAAACACCTCGAGGTCCTAGAGTGAACCACGCTGTCGGGAGGAGCCGCCCACTGCACATAGCGGCCCTGTCTCCCTCCTCCTCTGCTTATTTGGCCTTGAAGGGAACAGCTCCAAGTGGCCACTCCCCAGGTATCCTGCTTCTTGACAAGGAGTACAAGGTCCTGCTCCCAGGCTGGGATCCGGCGCTTACTGTGGGTTCCTACTCCCTGACACGTACTTCCTAAACACTCCTGCCTGATACTGAGGTTGAGACCCTGGTCCTCACTCTCTGTGCTTCTAAAGATGCCAGAACCAAGAGAGATTATTTGCTTAACTTTTCTATTTATCTCTTCAGTCACGCTTGCTGTGTACTATTTTGGCTTCCTGAAAACAATGAAATAGGTCTTGGTTGGAGATAAAAATTCCTTTGTACTTGCATCTATCCTTTTTCCGCTTACTTCCGAACATAAGGAAGAGTTCTGAGATTAAACTGGAACCACCATCAAGTCTGGCAGTGGTCAGAATGGTGTGTTTCTGTCTGGTTTACATCTCTAGCCAGTACAGTCACTCCGTGGTTTGTCAAGTGGTTTTTCGTGACTCAAGCCACAGGCCCTTCCACTCCCTGTGCCACATTCAAAGCTGAGGAAGTCCCACAGGACACAACCTGATCCCCTCCCTTCCTTCTCAATACTGTCCCCTCCCCACCACCTTGGTCCTTCTGCTCAGGCCCTGCCTTCCTCCCCGGTGGCCCAGCCTGGGCACCACTGTCCACACATTCTGTGCTGTTTTTAAATGCCCCACTGCCCTCATTTCAGGTCTTCCTACAGACGGCTGCCTCAGCAGGAACTCTGCTCTGTGGTTCCCACTTCCTCCAGCAAAGACCCTCCTACTCATCTTTCACATCTTGTTCGGTGTCACTTCCTCCAGGACACCTCCCCTGGGTGTCCCTGTGGCACCACATGGTACCTCAGATACTGTTTAGCTTTCAGCAACATGTTCACCTGCTCTATGTGACAGCAGGGCAGAGGTCCTGAGCTTCCTGGGACACAGCTGGGTTTCCACATGAGCTACTGAATGCGTGAATAAAGGAGCATGTGCACGCTGAAGTTTCCACATAGAAACACTTGACACAAAATACGAATTAGAACTTCAGTCTCCTGCAGAATGTGTGAACCCAGCAGCCTTGATAGCAAGTGACTCTGGTTCAGGGCGCCTGCACTGAAAAGTGACTGCAGCGGTCTCGCCGAGGATCCCTGACAACAGCCCTGCTTCCTGCCCCCACAGTGACTCCTGAGCTACTTCAGCAGAGTCACTCACAGATGACACTAGGGTAACAAATTCCTGAGGGATCAATGGAGACTCTGTAAAATATAAACCCTCTGAGACACAACACTAAGGCTCACTCAGAGTTAAATTTCACACTATAAACTGCAAATGAGTAGAAAATCATACAATTTAAAGTCTTTCCAAAGACAGCAGCAGTGCACAGACTAACAATGGTACTTCTTACCTGCAGAACCACACACGCTGATTCACAACGCATCATGAAGTGTTACGGTTGTGTTTACAGGTCCCTCCAAAGCCTCATGTGGGCATAGGTAGGTGAGGCTTTGTGGAGGTGGCTGGATCTAGGGTCTGTGTACTCTGTGGGATCAAGGACGTGATGTTGGATTGATTTCCTAGCACCATGGTGCTAGGACCATGGTTATGGGTGTCACCCACCCGAAGGGCAGCCTGGATAAGATGTGGGCAGAAGGAGCTGCTGTGCTCGGTGCTTGTCCCTTGGTGCTGACTGCTGCCACTGCCTCTTCCACTCTGCGAGGCTCCTCTGCCAGAAACCCTGCCTTGGAGCCAGCTGACTACAGGCTGAACTACTACACACTGAGAGCACAAATAAACCTTTACTCCTTACCTTGGCGTGGTGGGTATTGTGTCTCAAGAGTAGGAAAAGTGATCAAGAAACAAGGACAGCTTCAGATGACGGGAGAGCCTAGGAAGTCAGAGAAGCCCTGGCGCAGCGCTTTGCGCTTGTATTCAGATCCTCACCATCTGACACGGAAGGCCAGGCACCGGCTGGCACCCAGGCTGTGGCTCACAGGAGAACTGGGATGACTCCAGGCCTTGTGGCAAGTCCAGTCTGATCCAACATGTGCTTGATGATAGGCTTGTTAAAAGTGTGTTCCCTGAATTCTAAGTCCATTGTGTTCAACTACCAAGTCCAGCACACAAAGGATTAGGGAGCCTACCTTCAGCTACATTTGCAGGGCAACACATTCTTTTTTCAAAACCATATTTTCCAAAATCTACTGATGGATGACACTGAACGGTGGGAAATGTTTCAACATTCGAACCGAATGACAAAGGACTTGGTTTTCATTTCATCCTTACACAGTTTGTAACTGCCCCTCCAAACCCAAACAAAACCAAATAAACAGTTCCATGAGAAATGCTTCTGCCTTCCAAAATGATCGTGTGTTTACTTTTATTATCTGGCTCACAGGAAGTGCTAAACAACTGTTAATTGAATGAATAAATCACAGGAGAGGTATTACTGTGGAAATATTTGTTCATTTTAGGTATGCTTTTCAACTTTCTTTCTCTTAAAGAAAAAAAAAATCATACCTATTTTATAGGATTCTGATTTTTTCCAGATCTGATAACACGATAGTGACCTAATATGTGTGTCATTTTTCTTATCTGTAAACTAAAGTCGCGTGTGGATTACTATGCCACTTAAGGAGGCAGATGTGACAGTGAGTAGCAGCAAGCCCTGCAGACAGTGTTGTTACTATTGTGTTTTTTTCTTTTTTTCTCTTTACCCATCTCCACTGTATTCTCTTCAATAAATAAAATACTAAAGATAAAGCAAACTACTGGCTTGATTAGAAAGTCAGAAAACTTCAAAAGTAGCTTGGTGTCACCGCAGAACAGCTACAAAAGCTTGAAGCTTTTATTATTTTGATTTTCTAGCAGCTTTAGCGTCTTCTTTATAAGAAGAGTGAGTTTCTTCAGATCCTCTATAAGAAGCTCTTCTGTCCTGACTTTCCATGAGCTCTGAAGCCTGCTTCACTGAGAATTTAGATGCTGTTAACATGTGAAAGATATCTATGACCTGGGGAAAAATTAGATATTGTACAGATTCCCTTCACTGAGGGAGATCCTAGACAAACCGAAGAAAACTGACTTGTAGAGGAAGCAGTATCAATCTGATAAACAGATCAAGAGCTGGTAAGCATTCTCTTAGCAACAGAAGGTTTCTTCTGTCTTCATCCCATACCCCTACCTTCCATGCACCAGTAGCTTCCTATTCACAGCTCAGCAATGGTGTCCTTACAGGGGTTCGCAGGGGTTTTACGTAGCATCTCTAACTACAAATAGGTTACTTGAAATGAGTAACACAGTTGACACAGTTTTACGTCAAGTGCAACATTTGGCTGATTCTGTTTTCTTTCCCACCCTGAAATATATCCAGTTGACCAGACAAAGAACTACCACAATTGTACACAACAAAAATCAAGTCACATTTTCATAAAAAATTCAGTGCATGACTACCACCTAGTGGTGGGATATATCTTTGTATGACAAAGTGCTCTATTGTCACACCATAATTTAAAAATGAAAGGGACATTATTTCTCTGCTGTTCACTAGTTATTTCAAGAAAATTTTAAAAGGTACTAATTCCTCTTCTCCTCTGAGAAATTTCTGCAAAGTCTGATAAAGACGATACCCTCATCAGCTAATCGTATAGCCAAATTCCATTGCTTCAGAACATCTCACAAAACAAACACTATTATTTTATTAATTTTATTCCACATTAGCAATTTAAGAGGCTTCCCTTGAAGTCTTCTCTCATTTTTCAGATTCGTGTGATCTAATCCGGATTTTTAGTTCTATGCAAAAAGGCATTTAAAAGTGACAACCTTACACTAAGTGCGCGTTATACAAAAACTCGACTTCAATTAAAACCAGTTACTAAATCTCAGCAATTTCCAGCTGTCTCTTCCATCTTACCCTTGGAGAATTCCATATCACATTAATTGGTATTCTGTCACATAAGAAGATGTCAGTGATGATTAATTGCATCCTTGGTGCCTCTGAGTTATGTCTTTCACCAGAGGGATCCCAACCACGTCTCATTACCTTCCAGCAGGTACCCTTTTAACACCCGACCTGAAACTCCTACCTTCCTGAACTTCTCCATTTGCTTGTAAAGGTCTGGGTCGAGCTCCTGAGAGACATCCTTCATCCATAACAACGCCCCTCTGTATTCCGTCCGGCACTGCTCCATGCGGTTCACAGTCAGCCAGGTGTCTGAGATGGCCCGATGCCGGAAAGTCTCCACTTCCTGGTGAAATCGACACAGAGGATTGCGCAGGGCCAACCTGGGCAAGAAGACAAAGCTACAGTTGGCAGTTTGGTTGGAATCCCTGACATTCTGTCCATTTTAAATTCATAAACCTTGAGCAGTGACTGTAGCGTAAGATCAGGGTTTGCTAAGTAATAATTTAACATGAATGAACTGATGAGTGAGCCAGAGATACCCACCCATGTTCTCATCCTTTAGGTGATGGTCACTTAACTGGGCCATCTGGAAGCCCCTTGGTCAGCAATGGCAGAGGCAGCTGCCAGCCCGCGCATGCTCATTTGAACCTGGAACCTACTTTGATGAAGGGCAAGCACAGTTCCACTTCCGCTCTTCCCATTTCCTGCTTCCCTGAAACTTAGCCCCTCAACAAGGATGGGAGTGTGTGGGCTCAGGGTCTCCCTGGCCTGGCCTTGTGATGGATCATAAAGAACAGGGCATCTGCTGCTCTCTGTAGTGGTCACAGGGGAACAGAGCGTGAACTCGAGTCTTAGGGACATGAGCACATTTACTGAGGGTCTACTGGACATTACAACTTTCAAGTAGGTGATGTGAATTTAATCTTTATGAAAAAATAAACATTATACTAGAAGTGAATGTATACTGTACATGTGTATAATTCTAATATCAGCCATACTATGGTGCAATTCATTCAGGAAAATAATTTGAAGGATATTATACTCTAGAAAAAATATTTATTTGGGGTAGAAAATACTATTTCTTCCTACCCCAAGTGAGCAATGCCCGATGAATTATACATTTAAAATATATTCTTCTCTAGGAAGTTTCAGGGCACAGCAAAATATGAAAACAAGATTAACATTTACATAGTAATTTCAATATAAACTTACTGAGCTGAGGGGGTCACAGGGTCAGGGAGCTGAAGTGAGCCCCAGCAGGTCCATCAGGTCTGGGACTCCCCACAAGAGCAACACAGTGAGACAGGGGCACAATGAACAGCTCAGGCAAAAATAGTCTTTTTACTATTTTCTATACTGTCTTTACTGCTTTAAATATTGAATACTGCTATAAAAACAGCTTGTCCATATTGTTTTCTAGATGCTGGAATTTTCTCAAAGAAACATTTTTTTGCACTTGTATTTTATAGTGTTTAGTCTTTATATTCAGCCTTCATCAAGTAGAGCGATTGTAGCAATGTCTAGCAAATAAGTCAGTTAAACAAATACTGATGTTAAGGTTTACATAACTGAAGGCATCTATCTGAAGAGATAAGCGCCCAAAGATGTCTCCCTAATGAGCCCATTTGTTTCTGGACTCCTTTTTCTCCTCCTTTGAATTCTGTCTATTTTCCTAACCTGGCTAAAAAAAGAGTCCTTGTGAACAAACTATTCTGTCTCTTATACTGTTGTCAAATTGGTCAGAAATCTTTGAAGTTGCAATTAACATGATGACAGGGAAAAAAGGTTTGCAAATCACCTTTTTTTTTCCTTAGAACTTGCTTCATATAAGATTGAAAAGCAAAAACTCATTCACCTATAATATGAAAGAGGAAGAACAAACTAACTAACTGAAAATATCAATCTTCAGTGGGAGACTGACCCAAGTTTTCAGTCATGAAAACTCATGCAATGAGAATAATCAGCAAAATGCCGAAAGGTCTAAACCAATTATGTTTATCCCTGAGTAGGAAAAAGTTGAAATAAAACAAGAAATGAGCAGATTATGGAATACTATCCCATGAATGTTTTTAAAGATGTACACATTAAAATAAATTTTTAAAAAATTAGTATTATTTCATTTAAAAGTTTTGTTTCCTAAATAATCTATGCATATTAGGATACAGACACTATAGGGTATGATGCAGTTTATATTACAAATATACCTTAGCATACTTTACATTATGGGCACTGTGGACTAAAAATTCAAGTTCACAGAGCTCAGTTAGGTCTTCATCTTTCTGCATGAATAGAAGAACTGGTTGGGATTCCATGTGCCCGGCAGGCAGCTGACGATCCTGAGACCAGAGCCACCTTGCAGAAGGCCACGCTTTAAATTGCAAAGTTGGCCACACTTCACTAAATTACAGAGAGTACGGTTCAACAATTTACCGTACTGATATGTTCAAGAGTCATTTGTATTGTTGTTTTCCTTCCCTGTTTTTGTTTTTGTTTATATCCTAAGGTCAGATTATACAAACTTAAGGTACTGGTTTACTTTTTGAAATCATGAAAGGGTGTAACTGGGCCACACTATAGACCAGAAAACAAGGAGATCAGCAATAGTAACCCTGGCAGTGTCCTGGGGTTTGGTTTTGTTTCTGTAAATATATGTTAAAATGTTCAGACACAGAATGTTACTCACTGAAATTAGGGGTAATTACATGTTTAACATATGGGAATTTACTCTATGGAAGATTTATTTTGGGAACCAATTTTCCCTGTAAGGAAGAAAGCTGTATACACCTGAAAGTACTGAGGGCTTAATGTAAGTCTATCTCTATTAGGACAATTTTAGTTGTTTTTTAATTTTCTCCTTTTGTTAGCCTCTGTTGTTAATAAAATCGAGCATGTATTTCTTCACAAGGAAAAATCTGTGATAAATAAGTATAAAAGGTACAAATCAAGATTTTAAACAAACACTTTCTTGGAAAGCTGGTGTGAATAAATATTGGAAACGATTCCTTTCAACTGTGACAGTTGGCATTGTCCACACAGTCAGGGTCCAAATGTCATAAAGAAGTTTCAGAGTGCCCAAGGGAGGGATCATTGAAAACCTGACAGTAAATTCTTCCGTTCACCTCTACCCGAGGTGGATTTTGATAGGCATGCCCACGTAACAACATGCCAACGGCCTGCCCCTGGGCACAGGAAGGGAAAACACAAAGGACAAATTAATGAGAAAAACATGCTCGGCAATTGCAGTAAGTGAACTTTCTATAAGCTACGTATTTTTGGAAACCACCTATAAGCTTTATTTAATACAATTTTGCTGAATTGTAGTGTGTAACATTTGGGAAGTGGCTTGTGAGTCACTGGGAAGGACAAAGAGAGAAAAATGTCCCCTTTCTCAGGCACAAAGCGTAGCTGTGCGATGGGGCTCACATAAAAATGAGCCTCGGTCGTGTTAATGCCACTGATCTGCCAGAATTTATTCTGTACCAGTTTCTCGAATTTAAATGCACATCAAAATCAAACAGGGGATTTTGTAAAATCAGACCTGCGATGGGGCCCGGATTGTGTAGTTCTAACAGGTTCCCAGGCAATGGTGCTGGCTCGGGGTATGGGCAGCGTGGTCCAGAGCATCCCGAACAACACCTCTCTGCAGTTAATTGGCCCACAGAGATCACAGAGGAAGCCCTTCAAACCGGTCTCATTAGGCTCCCGCTTTAATCAGCTGCTGGAAGAGGACCAATCTCTGAGCAACACTGAGGGTGAGACACAAGCCGGGGCAGCACCACAGGGACTGGTGTATACGAGGCCTCCATGGACCAGAGGAAATTACGAAACAGGAATCCTGTGTGTATCTTAATCAGGCAGTTAGGAAGAAATAACTAACAACTGAGGAGATCTTTAGCTTCAGGCCAAAAACCTTCTAAAGATTGTGAAGCTTCCTTTCTAAGGAGGTGGATCCCAGCTTCTCTCTCTTCCCCCAAACAAAGACCCAATGAAAGCCACACACCTTTGCTGGGAAGAAAAGCAGAGCGCCTTTCCCGTGGCTTGCATCATCTTTCCTGCTCTGTTTTTATCTTGGAAGCCTTGGGATCGGAGAAATTTCCCCAGTTCATTTTCTTCTTGAGACAAGACTGATGAAGAAAAGAGGGGAAGGAATTATGAACAATGAGCATTCTCATGACAAAGAAAACGCAAAAGACAAATCACAAGTCACTGCTAGTCCAGAGGCTAGGATCATCTGAAATGAAGCCCAAGTGGCGGGGTGCAAGGTAAGTCCCCCCACCTCCCCCACCCTGCCATTTAACTCTCATGCTGTGCTTCCATTTACAATGCCCGAGATCAAATCCCCTTGAATACATCTGTCAGTGAGTTTGGTGCCCTGTAATCAGAACCAGAAAATGACCTCTGTACTGAAAAGAGAGCCCATAATGTGCTGCTTCAAGCTGAAAGAAAGGAGTTGGGTTCATCAAGTGCGACTGTGGGAATCTTTTGTGGCTGCCTCTAATGCGATGCCGGCTGCCTCCTATTATTCTCCCCTGCTGACTTTTTTCATCTCTGCTTTCTGAGTTACTCTCTGCTCCACTATAAAGCAACTCAAATACCTCACCCATGAAACAGGTTTTTAGTTGGAGGTGGGGGCGGGAAGAGAGGGTGCATGGGTCATTAGGTCAGCCCCTTGGGAGACGTTTGACATACAGAGCTAGAACCAGATCTACATTAGTTATGCCTGGTCTTGGCCTTTTTAAAAGACAATCTCAGATGGGACTACTTGAGGGACAGTGACTTGGTAAAAACTTTCTACAGATTAATAGGCAGTAAATACAAAAAGTTATGGAATTGTGACTGGTGATAGTGTTCAGAGTATGTTCTAGGGAAGCAGTAAAGTGACTACACATATAATCAGCATTATATTTAGAATAGGGAGGCATTTTTCCTAGAGACTGACTTGACAAAATTTAGAGGACCCACACAGCAGTACAGGGGGATTCCCAAACACACACCAACAATGTGGCCACCAAGACACAGGTGACACCCAGCTTCTGAGGGTACTTTTTCTTCTAAACACTGTATTTACTATCATTATTCACACTTCTGCTTTGATACTGTTATATATCACAGTCTCTAAAACTGCTTCCTAAATGTTTCCAGGACTCTCATTTGTTTTCAGGAGCTGCCCAAATTCTCCCAGAATGCACTCCTGTCTTACATAAACTGTCTAACCATGGCTATAGGAAGATGGCCAGAAACAGCTCTCAAAGTGATGGCAAAACTCACACTGCTTCCTTAATTTGTGACCACGGGCCACTCTGAACAGTCCCAAGAGGACCCTGTGATGGAGAGGCTCTTCAATCTATTTTCCTGAGTGATAAGTGATGGTTTTCCTTCTTATGTTTCCTTTCAAAAATCAAGTTCACAGACCAAAGCCCAGCTCAAAGGTCGCTTCCTCTGTGAAGTAGCTGTCCTATCGCTCCGGACAGCAGTGCCCTCTGGACACCTCTGTTAGCACTTCTCATGGCAGGACCATGTCAGTGTTTGTGGGCAGCATGCGACTCTCTCAAGAGACTCAGCTTTCTAGGGCACTGGCTTCATCCAGAGTTTATATTCTCTAGGCTGAGCATAAAATTTTATATCCTTGCTGCTAATTAAATGCTTGTGAAATTGAATCAACTACAATTCTTGCCTTGTTAACTCCACATGCTTTATTTTACCCAAATGCTAGATATTTATGCCACAGTTCTATGTAGTTTTCAAACTGTCTATAGTTCTAGGAGGGGTCTGATGTTTTGTCATCTAAAGCCTTCCCTTTCTTTTCTTCACCAACTAGCATGTGACTCATTGAGCTCCACAAGGAGTTTTTCCTTATAGAAAGCAATTTCCCCGTAATAGCGTGAGATTGCTGTCACTTTTTGTTTGTTTGCTTGATTTTTTACCTTGAACCCTGAAGTCACATTCAAATGGACCCCTTTATCTTAAATCCAGAAAGAAACCAAGTACCTGTTTGATTATATGGCTGGTAGAATATGCTCTTTCCTACATGAGCCTAAGTAAACAGGGACATTTAAAATAATTTTTGGTCATGTGATATACTTGAGGATTACACCTGGGTGGCAAGCACATTTCACCGAGGCGATAAGCACTGGCTCATCAGCAGGTAATGCTTCTGATAACACAGTGAACTCAGCTCTGAGAAGGATCTTTCTTTAAGAAATCATATATTGAAATAAGTGTGCAGAAGTTAAAAATCTGAGAGGAACATATGTATCTGATAATTCAGATGCTTCTGCTTGTACTAAGATTTCAATTAATTGGCACTTAAAATTCAAATAAAAGCCTATTTATATTTGTGGATTACATCTTCAGATGTGCCTTTAAAAAAAAACAGCTACATAACTATGAAACAAATTAGTGTGGCAGCACTAACTCCCTCAGCCCAAATTTATGATGCAATATACATCTACGAGATGCTTTCCTGCCACGGCAAATACAGCAACGAATGAGACACAGAAGGTTCCTGCTCTTGAGAGAGCTTATAGTTAAGTGGCAGGTGATAAAAAATAAAATACACCTAAACACAAATGCAAAACTCACAAAAGAGAAATACCAGATGGAGCAATGAGAAGGAGTTACGGGGAGCAGCCTTGGACTGAATGGCTGGGGAAGGCGTCTCAGAGCAGGTGACTAATAAGTCACACTCTGAATGACAAGAAGGAACTATTCTTGCTACTGTTGGCACAAGCACAATGGGGTCTGAAGGTCTCACAACCTCATCGGTGAAAAAAGATGACTGGAGACTTCGGCTGTCCCATTTATACTTATGAACTATGCTATGAGACTACTTTCCCTTTCATTAAACCTCTTCTTTTGAAATAATGTTAGGCTTACAGAAAAAGTACAGAGTATACAGAATTCCTGTGTATCCTTCCACAGTTCCCCCCAAAATCCTAACACTGCGTCCTAATATTTCCAACACTGGTGTAATATGAAAACAAGGACATTTACACTGCAATGCTATCACTGGAACTACCGTTCGCATTTGGACTGTTACCAGTCTTTCGCTGAAGGTCCTTTTTGAGGATCTAGTCTCAAGTCCCAGGTTATACTGACATACTGACTCCAACTCTTTCAACATGTGACAATGTTTCCATCTTTCAGACTGATACTGTTTTTTGTTTTTTGTAGGGGGGATTGAACTCAGGACCTTCCTCTTGCCAGGCAGGCATAGTGCCCTGAGCTAAATCCCCAGCCTGACACCGTTAACAGTTCAGCTTTCTAGGAATATTTCGTGGGCTCCTCAGTTTGGGCTTGTCCAGTTTACCATGATCAACATGAGTTATGGATATGGAGGAAGCACTGTATCCCGTGTGTGGCAACGAGGAGTACGTGACATCAGCACTGGGGATGACTTCTGAGGACGTGGACCTCTATCACTCGTTTAAGATGGGATTTGTTGGGTGTCTCCACTGTCAGGCTCAGTTTTTCCCTTTTGTAATTATTAGAAATCTTCAAGGGGGAGTGTGTGAGACCTTGCAAATGTCCAATTTCTCCTCAGATTTTCACTCACTAATTGTATTACTCTTTAGTGACTCTGACCTGTCACAAATCTGTGTCTTTGCCTAATGAGGATTTTGTGGTTCTTTTTTAATACATTAACTGGAATTATTTTATAAGAAACAGCTGTCCCTGTCACCAGCCTGCCCATCCATTCAGGCATCCTTCTGTCCATGCATCTCTCCATCTATCCATGTATCCACCTGTCCATCCATCCATCCACCCAGCCAGCCAGCCCTCACCCATCCATTACCTCTACACAAACTTAAAGAGTTATTACTTTTTCTATGGCCTATAGTTCATACTGCTATTATTTATTTTATTGTTCAAGCTGTACCAGTGTTAACCACGAGTTTTTCTCCTTTCAACATACTTCTGTCATTTTTAAGCACTTCCTTATGTTCTGGCATAAGGAGAGATTACAGACTTATCTTGAATTTTCCCTACTCCAGCTCTGAAATTAATCACTTTTCCAAAAAACAGGAAAACAAATCTATTTAGAAACAAATCTCAGCACTAGATGTGCTCACTGATATTGGGCCTTAGTGCTGCTGGGTATTCTTGGCTGACAGAAGCAGGAAATATCTGAGTATACACTTATCCAGGCACATGTACTCATCCATGTTTGTTCCTGTAGATGTCTATCTGTACACAGCTCTCTTTCTGTATCCAAGCAATGAGTCCAGCATAACATCATAATGTTCATTCTAAGTTTTTCCATTTCCTTGTATTTATGTCTCCTTTCAACACTGGGAACCCAGCCTCTCAGTATCTATAATGTTTACCTCTTGATTTGCTTTACCCTCAGCATGCACATGAAGTAGTTTCAGAATCTAGGCTGTTAAACTTCCTTTGTTACTTTTGCTACCATATAGCTACCACGGACTGTTCCTCCTCCGCAGTGGCCCTCTGCCACGTGCTGCCCCACCTTGGAGCTAGCTGACCATGGACTGAAACCTCCACAAACTGTAAACCAAACACAGCTTTCCTCTTTTAACTTTGGGTGTCGGGTATTATGTTTCAGCAATGAAAAAAATAACCAAGCCATCCTTTTTTTTGTTTTGTACATGTTTGCTGTGTGTAATGCTCATATCCTTGTGGGGATCGGCACATGTCTGTAACACTTGGCCAGTTTGAAAGGAACAAAAAGGATGCGAGATAGCCAGAGCAATGAAATATGATAACTCTGTATTAAAACGCCTAAGAGACCGAACAGAGAACATGTTTTCCTACCTGGGAAAACAAATGGCATGTCTATATCTTTGGGAAAGGCAATCTACAATTTTCCTAATACATAACTTTCTTTGAAAAGTAAATAGTCTACATAAATTAGTAGTAACAGTTTTAGAGAACTTCCTCATGGCTTAAAAAGCAAAGACACACTCCCCTTATTTCTTAAATATATTAAATGATATAGTCGGACAAAATAACCTTGCTCTCTTTTAACTGCATTTGATCAATATTCATACTTAATGGCATACTTACAACATATCCTCTTTTGATAAAGTACAATTGCTTTAGACAAGTCCAAACAGGTTCTCTGAATTGAGTGAAACAGCTGTAATAAAAATACAAACACAAAATAAAACATATGGCAGTGATATAAAAAATAATTGTACTGATTACAACCTTAGTATTTGATTTGTCCACTAAACACAAGATCATGTGTTGAAGAGCGTTGATGTCATGTGAATGCACTATACAAAGACATTTAAATATCCTCCTTTGTTTCTATTTCTATTGGAATTCACCATCTAAAATATACAGAACAATAACTTCTTCCAGATTACTGAACTAACAGCTGAGAAAAAGGAGATCTAGTGAAGGGCCCAATTAGAGGGCTTGATAAACCAGAGACCTGACATTCATTTGTAACCTAATTTATTCCCTTCACTACCTGCTGTCTTTTATTTTTAATGGAGGGTCTGTCAAAGCAATGTCACATTTAAAATATGACATTAACTTACTTTGCAGACCTAATGTATTTTACGGCACACTTAAACAACTGAATAAAGCAAACAAAAGTCAATCAGCTGAATGCTCTGTCTGTCTGGGAGACATCTGGCAAAACAGTACTTAGCTAGAAGCAAATATCACTATTTATTTTCCTAATGATTTCATAAAATATACAGGGAGAACACACAATGCCATATGATGGCCATATTAGAGAAAAGGGATGAAAGGCAGGTGGGACCTCTACTGGAGATAATTTAACTAAATCTTAACTCATGGTGGTTTCATTCTTCACTTAATAAACCAAGAGAGTTCAATAAAAATAAAGCAGAAGTTATCGTTTGAAGCTGAAGTGTTTCTGAAGACCCATAGGCTAAAGATACGGGTGCCAGCCTATGGTGCTACTGGAAGATGTTGGAACTGTTAGGGGCTGTGGCCGAGTGGAAGGAAGTTAGTCTTAGAAGGTGCCCTGGAAGGGCTGTTGGGAAACCATCCTCTCCTCTTTCTTTCTTTGCTTTCTGGCTCTTACTAGGGGAACATGTTTCCTTGGCCATACGTGAGAACATGATATACTGCTTCATCACAGCCCCAAAGCAGCAGGGCTGAACAACCATAAACTTCTACCTCTCATACTCTAAGCCACAATAAACCTTTTCCTTCTATACCTTGTTTTATCTCAGGTATTTGTCACAGTGATGAAAAGCTTAAAAAAAAAAACTTCATACTTTATATTTTGCACAGATTCAGAGACACAGGCTGATTGCAACAAAAAAACTGGCAGATGAACCCAGTATTTCTGCAGAGCCCCTCAGTGGGGTAGGGCGAGGTTTTCGTTCTTCCTCTCCCCTGATTTACTGGCCACATTATGCTTCTGTATCATAAAACACTTCACTGTTTGAGTGAAAACAGATGATCTGCTTCATTATCAATATGAATAAATTACCTAATGAAAGAGGATGGTTGCCTCTATACTTAAAAGATGACAAACCAATGCTAAGAACACTTAATGCAATAAAACTTGGTCATGAGGGATGTAAATTTACTAATTTATTAAATTGCATCCTTGATCTATTTAGATGAAAAAAACAAATGCCCCTGACCACAAGACAAAACAAAAATCAGCAATCTGAATCTGTTCCTCAAAAATCAGTATTTTGAGTCATAGACTACCAAGAAATTATGAGTCCAACTCTTGAATACAGGAGCAAGTAGGTTGGGTTTTTTTGTTTTGTTTTGTTTTGGTTTTTTACCATTATTGCTCACTTTTTAAAAATTGAGATATAATCTAAATGCAGGAAAATGAACAGTTCTGGAGTGTTCAGTTTGTAGGTTTTGATGATTATATATACTTACAAAACCACAACCAAAGCAAGGTAACAAGCATTTCTTATCATTAAGACAGATCACTCTACCCTGGCAGCCATTCAGGGGCTGTCTCTATTGATGAGCTCCTGTTCTTGAACCATAAAGATATTTTTGAAAAAAAATGACCTAATTAATGAGTAATATGCACAATACTAAAAATTAGCTCATTTTTTGCAGGAGTGCAGACTGACCCCTAGGCCTTCCCACTGAGCTCATCCCTAAGGCCTTTTTAATTTTTTATTTTGAGACATAGTCTCACTAAGTCATTAAGTGGCCCAGGGTGATTTCAAACTTGCAATCCCCCATCCCAGTCTCTCAGAGTAATGTGATTACAAACATGTACCACAACATCTGGCAATCGGCACGACATTTCTAATCAACTTCCCAATGGTGGCAAGAGAATATTACCATTACTAAAACATGGCACATAGCCTTCTGGGCCAGCACAGTAAAAGGGTTTGGTTTATAAATTACCCTCCTATGGGGTAACTTAGTATGTTGTATTATACAATTTGTGTATCACTTTCATGTTTTATTGATGAAATAGGTGTTCTCTTTAAATTTCAATATCAGTATTAATATTTCTGCAACAGAAACCTCTGTCATGGATAGAAGTATGAGTCCCAGCTAAGTATGTTGGATGCCATGTGTCTGGGACTGTGGCTATCTGGGTTGCAATGTGGTTGGTTCAACAGATGTTCTGCTGCATGAGCCAACATACAAATATCATGTTTAGCTTAGAAGAAAGTAGCATACTAGATTACTTTTAGAATAATGCTTGAATTTACTAGTTTAAAAAAAAAACACCTGAAAGATATAAAAAGAATATACAACTTACATTAATTTGAGAGCAAGGTACTAGGATTTGAGCCCAGAACCTTCACAATGAGCTTTATCCCCAGCCCATTAATTGATTAAATCATTCATTCACTCATTTAATTTCTGAGGCAGGCTCTTGATAGGTCAGTCAGGCAGGACTTGAACTTCAGATCCTCCAGCATCAGTATCACAGACACCCAACACACATTCAGCTCCTTTAGCAATGATTTAAACCACAGTAAAGTGCAAAAATCAGAACACATGTTTATTTTTTAAAACTGAGTTTACTGATATATTTTAAGTGTTCATCACTTGCACATTCATCACTGAGAATTTGTACCTGTACATGGTATGTCTTGATTCTTACTTTTTCCCATTCCCCTGCCCTCCTTGAACCCCTCAAGGTACACAAAGTCCTTCAAGCAGAAGGGATGTTGCTTGAGTCCACATTTTTCTATAATAGAATCTCCCTTAGAACATTCTTGTCCAACTCAGAGTCTATGTCAAAACTCCCAATTACAGAAGGAAGAGAAAGCTGAGAACTCACAGTAATTGCATGAACATGTTCAGCTGTTTACTTAGTAGCTGTTGAATGTGTACTGTGTGACTGGTTGGGGACATGATGGTGATTAAGGCTAACATGGAATTTGACCTCTTGGTGGAGAAAAGACAGGCAAATGCACCAACACGTCAGAGATGAGAACTCTGAGCAAAGCAAAACAAGGTTGTATATTAGTGAATGGGGTGGTGTGGGTGGGGATGGGGCTAAATGATGTGAGTTAAACAGCAAAATGAGGTTAGGCACTTCAAAGGTTGAGACTTGAGCTATAAGAAGGAGCTGGTCAAGGGAAGATCTGGACAAACAGTGCCTAGTCAGACCACAGGGAAAGCTCTGGTACACGTGAACTTCCCTGGCTGTCGCCCAAGCACTGAGAATGAATCATTATGGCTGGAGGCAGGCAGGGCAGTATAAGTATTGGGGAAGAAAACCTAGTGTGGGAAGCAGGGGCCAGATATGTCAGGAGCTTTGCTAGGTGTTGATACTATCAGAGTAAGTCCATCTCTCACTGGACAATCTAAATATTAAGAGATTCTGTCTAGGTCTGGTCTTCCTTCCAATTCTGCTTCCTTAGATATCACTAGTAGCAGCTCTTTGACTGCATTAATTTTATTCAACATTTATTAGGTATTTACCATAGGACCACACATTCCAACTAAGTGCTTAAAAAAAAAAATTAACTGAGGCATAGTGGTGGTTACATGAGAATTTGTTGATGTGCTGGGACTGATATTCACCATTTTCAAATATAAAGTGCACCTCAGCCTGCTCAGGTGAGATGGTTCCAGCAGGTGCTGAGAGTGGTAAGGAGCTCACCTCTAGCTTGGCGTCCAGGTCTGCATCAGAGGCAACAACATGTTCATCTTCCTTCTTTCCCGTGGCTTTAATGAAGGCCTGCTTGGTCTCCCAATACTTCTGTTGCATCTTATTGACAACTGACTTGTCTTGAGCATATCGATCCTGTAAGTCCCAGGAATAACCACTAAAAACATTTAAAGAGCTATTTTATTCATGAATTTCATAAATATTGATATTATAGTATAAAAGCATTTATCTAACTCTGACTTCCCGGTATACATTTACATTTATAACATTAACATACATATGAAGATTTTTATGTGGTTATCATGACAAGAAAGTCAATCAACTCATTTGGACTCCAAATCTTAAAAGTTAGAACGATGAAAGTTAGGCCTTTTCTTAAGAAAGTGAGAAACTAACCTTGATCCTTTTGCAGATATAGAAAACAGGGCCAAGGAGACCAAGTGACTGGCTCAAAGCACCCCAGGGGCTTAGGGGTAAGGCCAGACACTCCATCCTCGCCACTCTGCCATCCAGCCAACAGTGAGGAGAGGGCAGGAAAGTAGAAAAGGAGTGAAAAATACCACACATAAGATCTGGTGGAGGAATTTACAACAGCCAAACTCAGAATATGGGAGTAGGAAATGTGGCTGAGACTGGGCAAAGAGAGAAAAGAAACTCCTAGTCAATAGGAGTATGAATTTCAGTTATGGAAGATGAGTAAATTCTAGGGATCTGCTGCACAGCACTGTACTTTAATGTAAAATGTGAAAAAGGTAGAGACTTTATGTTAATTGTTCTTACCGCAACAAAAAGTCAATAAAAATTGAAAATCTATTAATACAAACTTAAATATCACATCGTTTCTCTTATATGAAAAACAGCACACACACATATAGATGAAATAAAAGGCAGACAATAGGAAAAAACAGAGAAGAAAAGGTATTATTATCCAGCATGAACAATGTTTCTATTATAATTATCTAACATGTCTTATATGTTCTTTGGCCTACTAATCTAGTTTTCAACATATATATATATATATATATATATATATATATATATATATTTATTTATTTATATATAATTCAATATATATATATGATAATTAACTATAAAGTCTTATAAAGTAAATAAATCTGATACTAGCAAAAGGGAGTGGAAGGAAATGGAAAAAATACTTTATATGTGTTAAGTACTCAGACCAGTTCTCTATAATGAATGCAATTATTATGTACTGTCAGCATATACTAATAAAAATTTTTAAAAAACCAAAAAAGCAAATTACAAACATTGAAAGCTTTAAACTCTTCAATATAAATGCTTCAATATGGATAGGAAGCCATATAAATAGCTTAAATATGGATAGGATCTTCAGGAAGATCACAGCAAAAAGCAAACTAAAAAGAATGCAAAGATGAGTCAGAAATCAAATGAGAATGAAGTGGAACTCTCTGAGAGTGATGAGAGTGCCCAGATGCTGACAGCACGTTCACTGTTGGTGCTTCCTTCCTCCCTGTTCTACTTCTCCCGTCCTTGGTCAAGCATGGACCCCGCACAGCTCTCCTCTGCAGATATGCTACCTTCATTCATGAACTGCATTTAAATAATGAGTTCATATTAGAAAAAATAAGTCAAACATATGTACCATGTTTATATAAAAGATAATCTCTGGATGTAATATGTACTTAGGACAGGTCAGCTTGTTTGGCCTGGGAGCCACCCAGGGGATTAGTAAAGCAATTTCTACACTATCTGGGTGGGTCTCATGGGTGTGACCTTAGGGACTGCGTCAGTTCACTGGCCCCTTCCTTTTGAGTTGCTCCCAGCTCTGCTGAACCATCCAATAACAGACTGACCTCTCTGAAACTGTAAGCCAAATGAACCCTCTCTTAATCTTTAAGGTATGATGTCAAGTACTTGACTCCAGCAATAAGAAAGCTAACATACACAGCTGATTAAAAGCCTAGAAGGATCGATCCTTAAAACTGAATTTTCTTGAAAATAGGATTCTCAAGAATAGGGCAAAGGATAGAGTTCTTTGTTGCATTTTTATTTTTATCATAGATTGACAGGAGAAAATTTCAATTTTGAAAAAAAAGGGTGCAAGACTTTAAGAGATTGGGTGAATACCTTCTTTCTCCTATCATTTACAAAACAAGAAATCTTAGGTTTTAAATGGTTAAAAATCTTGCTCCAGGCCTTTAAATTACAGTCCATTGTTCATTGCAACCCATTCTACACTCTTACTTTCCAGCACAAGCTGTGAAGTGGAAAAATTAGGGGAAAGAGTTTGGAAAGGGTCTACTTCCTGGCGCCTCCATATCTCCTACATGAATGACTATTACTTTGCTGAGCCTCCTGCCATGATCTGACAGCTACCATGATGGTCACTAGATAAAGCCAGCCCATAGTCACAAGGCAAGGTACAACAGTTAGAGAAAAACCATCTGCCAACACCTAGATGATGTCAGATGGGTGTCCTTAGGGAAATGGCGTCACTAAGCCACTTCTTAATTACTTTAAAAACTTACTACATTTGAAAAGTTCTCTGGGAGTTTGAGATTTGAAATCACAGAGAACTTGAGATTGAATGCTTTTCTAATGAGTGGGAAACAATGAAAAGTTTCTTGTTTTAATCAACTGCACCCAGAAATGAAAGTATGTACTACTTTTTTCATCATGCAAATTAAAGAAGGTAAAACTTGACAAAAATCTGTTTGCCTGATGAGTCATGTGTGCAGAAGGCTTAGATACTTTGTGTGAAGAGCTCTGGAACTTACAAGAGGCTTTGTATACATGCTGCTCAGATGTGTCATAGGTACATACATGACGGAACTAACACAGGTTACCATATCTACTGTAATCAGTGTGATACACTTACGGCCTCAAGAAGCTTTGGAGTGTTATGGATGGCTGAAGTTGTGACTATAAATTAAATAAGCCTGAGTAATATGCAACTGGAATTATTCTTTATTTTATAGCTAGCCTACATAAAATCCCCTTATCTCTAATGATGGGAGTTACAAATATGATAATGATAAATAATATACCAATTCATTTTAAAAAGGCAGTAAAAATCATCATTAGAGGCTCAAAAGTTATACGTAAGCGAATTTTTAGGAAAATATACTTTAGACACAATTTGTAATTTTTGCAGTTTCCCTTCTTCCATATTTAGTGGGGATATTGAATTGGGGGTATACCTACAACAAAAGAAAGGCTAATAAATTAGGTACTGCTAATCTCTGCCTATTAATTAGACATTTATTGAACATAAATGATTCGATTTCCACCTTATAACTATTCCATTTTATAACAGGCAGAAAACATCACTTACCATTTGTGTCCTGACATATTTTGTTCTCTGTGTCTACCACTGATGATTTGGGGAGAGGGGTGGGGAATCAGCACGAGAGGATATGTTACATCAAACCTGAAATCAGACAAATGTTTCACTTATACACAACACTGTACATGAACTTGTCACATAGCATTTTCAATCTAAGCTATTTTAAGTTGTATTTTATGGGCCAGTAATCCACACTGGCAATGAGAATAATTTATCTAAACAACACTGGAAGAAATATCCCAGATAAAGTGTTAAGAAATGAACAGGTAGGATAAACAATAAGTTTTCAGATGACCATATAAAATATGTTACAAGTTACATTAAATTTAAAAATATGCCAAATACTACTACATATTGTTGACATAAATATTATACAAGGACTACAAAGAATATCTTGTAAAACTCACACTTGAGAGCTTCTACTGATAACCTTTCTATAAGATGAAAAATTAAGTATAAACAGTTTTAAAAGTAAAATAAAAGACCATAGGAAAAAGAGGAAGACTTCTGGGATGGAAGAGGCTCTGAGGATGGAGGAGATGGGAGGGCAGGAGGGAAAAGGAAGATGAAAATGATTAAGACACCACGTAACAGTTCCCCAAGATGGATGTAATTATTCATGTAGCAATAAAAAAAAGAAACTGAAAAGACAATGGTGTGTGAAAAAAAACCCAAATAAATATGAATTCTATTGTGATAAGGTCAGAGTACACCATATTAAGTACACTCATAAAGGTCAAAATTGGGACTATCTCCAGCAACTATGTATATTTTAACATTGAAACCATCCTATTTTTATTCAGCCTGAAATTAAATCTATTGTCTCTTATACACTGAAGGCATAAAATGCATACATATCGGTGTGCTACTATAAAGAATTTCTGAGGATGAGCACTAAACACCAAGGGGAAGCTGGAGGGTGTGTCCAAGAGAGTTACATTGAGCTTTCTACTCTACACACACCATTCTCTCTGTTAAGCTAGGTGGAAAGTATATTCCATCTACACACCTCTTTCTAGAGTTGAAATATTTCCTACTAAATATTTTAAAGAAATGGATGAAAACTAGCAGCATCTATAATGGAAGTGCTCACAGCCCACTCCAGAAGATACTGCTACACCCACAAGGAAGTGGCTCCATGAGGATGTAGTTGGGGACCATAGGAAAACCCTGGGCTGCAACTGGAGGGAGCGAGCAACCAGGCAGCGCCCAGAAATCCGGGTACTTAGAAACACAGGTGACATAACAGAAACCACGCCCACTGGGTCAGGATCAATGACAGCTCAAGGGAGCAGAGGGAACCATCTCCCTGGTGAAGCAGGAAGGGAAAGTTAAATTTGCCTTGTTACACAGAGTGGGAGAACAGAAGCTCCCACATTCACTGCATTTCTAGAGCACAGAGGGCGCTTCCCTGAGGGAGGCAGTGAGGTTTGTCCCTGGGAGCCATCTTGGAAGGAGGAGAATGGTACTATACAGGGAAAGACCCTACCGGCTGGGTCCAGATGACACAAAATCCAGTTGGTGGCAAATGTCTTCGGCCAGAGCAAAGGGAAGAAAACACAACACAACACAGCAGAAGGGCAGCTTGAATCCTGTGACAGGAAAAGTGCTGAACTGCATGAGGCTGTGTAGGAAGGGGTGTGAGTCTGGGAGCTGCAAAGACTCAGCAAGACCCAGGTGCCGCTGGCGTCTTACCTTAGCACAGTGCAGATCCATGTACCTCAGACCTGCACTCTGCTTGGAGACATTCAGAGGGAACAATAGACAGTGGTGACACAGAGCAGCACAGACAGTGGTGAGTAGTCTCCAAGAGTGTGGTTCAGCTTTCCTACACAAAGGGCTTTTCTTGGGCTTGTCTAACTTTTATTAGTTGGGTAAGTAAATTCAATTTCCATATCTCTTCTCTTACTCTCTACTTATGTTCTCCATTTTTTCTTTCTCCTCTCATACCCTCTCATATCTCTCCTCCCTCTCCCTTTTTTTAATATATAAATATTGTCATTAACTGCTTTTTTCCCTTAATCTATCATATATTACTACTCTAATTTTTCTGGGTTAGTGAAATAGCAGAAAACCTTTAAAGCAAGCTTGATATGCTGACATATGATTGGTTCTTTAGATGCTTGTATTACTGGTGTTACTCTCTCTTTGCAGATTAGTGCAAGGGATTGACCAGAGCCCTCGGAATAGGTTGAGTCGGTGCTTTCATGCTGAGATATAGCAACAGCCTAGGGTGCAACACCAAGAGCTATGCATAGCAGCAATAGAAATATCTGCCCGAACTGCTCCGCAAACCTCAACACAAAAATCAAGAGGAAAAAGGCAACAAGATGCCTCCAAAAATTGTAACTGATACCACCAATGTTGAAACACGAAGTTCCAGAAAAATAATTTAAAAGGTGATAATTAAAATGTAATGAGATTAAGGAAGATCAATAAGAATGAATTAATCAATTACAATGATCAGTGAACTCAAAGAAATATAAAGAGGCAACTGAATGAACTGAGAGAAGATAATCCAGGATTTGAAAGACTTTTTAGTAAAGAAATTGAAATTCTGAGAAAGACCCAAAGTGAAATCCTGGAAATGAAAACCTGAACTGGTCAAAGAAGAATTCAACTGAATTTCTCAAGAGTAAGATTGATGTAACAGAAGAAAGACTATCAGGGCTTGAAGACAGGAATAGTCAGTAATAAAGAAAAAAAGAGTAAGAATTAATAGAATATGGAAAAGCATTTGAACAATTGTAAAAGACCAAATTTAAGAATCAACAGACTGAAGGAAAGTGAAAAACAACAGGTTAACTCATAGAAAACCCATTCATTGAAATTATAACAGAAAAGTCCCCCAAGTGAATAGTAAGATGCTGAAGAGGTTTAGAACCCCAAATAGACAGGACCAGAAACAATTACCAACAATTCCGTCACATTTCCAACAATTCAGAACAAAGAAAGAATATTAAAAGCCCATAGATAGAAACTCCAAATCTTTGAAATGGCAATCTTATCAGAATAAAAGCAGATTGCTCAATAGAAACTAAAGGTAAGGAGGGCTTGAAACAATAAACATCAAGCCCAGGGATTCTTTTATTATGGTCATGTGATGTTGCACATGTATTGCATTTGTAAATGTCTAGGAAAGAAGGGAAAGAAAGAAGGGGTGGAAGAAAGAAAGAATGAGAAAAGCAGCAAAAAACAGAAACAAATCTTCTGTAAATGAGGGGGGATGCAGGGGTGGGAAGGGAGGGAATGGGGAAAAACAAGAAGCAAGATACACCATGTACAGGTACAAATTCCCCGTGATGAATGAGATCGTAATGTATACTTGAAATGTACCAGTAAACAGTGAATAAAAAAATAAAAGTAAATTAAAAACTCCATATAATACATTCCACTGCATATAATAGTTTATTTATGCATTGATGAACATTTAAGTGGCTTTTGTACTTAGCTAGTATGAATAATGACACAATGAATGGAAGTGTCAAATAATTTTTGAGATCTTTCTTTTAAATATATAACTAAAAGTGGGGCTTTTAGAGCATATGGTGCTTCTATTTTTAATTTTTTGAGGAACCTCCATACTGTTTTCCACAGTGATTACACCATTTTACAATCTCACTAACAATTTTCAAGGGTTCCAATTTCTCCTCATGCCTGCCAATGCCTGTCTTCTTTTTATAGTGACGGTCTCACTGGCTATGGGATAACTCCTTATAATTTTAATTTGCAATTCCTTGACGGTTAGTGATACTGAGTATCTTTTTGTATTTGTTGGCCATGTGTTTGTCCCTTTGAAGAAATGTCTGTTCAACTCCCCTGCCCATTTCAAAATGAGTTTATTTGTTGTGTTACTGAGTTGAAGGATTTATTTACAGAGTCCATATATTAACTCCTTATTCAGTATATGGTTCACAAATATTTTTTCCCATTCTATACACTGTCTTTTATTTATTTATTTATTTTTTGCCTTGGTTACTGTGACCTTCTGATTAAATGTTTGATTATTAAAACCCCTAACAATTTTAAGTTCTTTATATCAATAACAAAAGCCACTGAGCACACTGCTCTTTCCACCTGGAAGTCTAGGTTTATGAGTTCATATAACTGTTTTCCCCATGATATTGTTTACAAGCCCTTACACTGGAACCACATATTAGCATTCAAATTTCCTGAGTCCCTTCCCTTTCCTACTAAGCTAGACTTTCTAGGAATGGGTCTGGGAATCTGTATTTCTAACAAAAATTATGAGTGACTTTCAAATAAAATGTGAGGTACACAACCAACCAAATGGCACACAGGGGAAATCCATCCTGGAAATTGGTCTTTCATGAAGAAACTCCTGGGTTATATGGCACTACAACAATGGAATCATGGGTGGTCAGATTTGCTCAATTCTACGTGGCACATCACAAGATGGCAGCCAGCGTCAGTGGTTAATCTCTGTACACAATCTACCTATCAGCTTCAGGGCCAGCTTCCGTGCCGCTCCCAGGGCTCTCACATCAAGAACAGTAAAACTAGGAATCTACCTTAACTATCTGTATGTTTCTTTTGATGGAGAATATGTTCATCTGTTTCTCTCTGGATGTTTATGTTTAGTCAATTACTCACATCAATAGTCATTTTTATAATTTCTAATGAAAAGTGTGTTTTGAGTATATTTAAATAGTTTCAGTAGAAACTGTGAAAAAAACTGGAACAATTTCCTCGGGCATAATTAATGGCATTTATTATTTTTGTAAACTCTTGATTCATCAGATGCTATCTTCCATAGCTGCAAGAGAGATTCCTAAGTTAAATTAGCCTCCCATTTTGTCAAAAGCTAAATATTAATGTAAGGA